>JAQGAT010000139.1:0-54549 GCA_034687845.1 Pantelozetes paolii
GTTGGCTATGACTTCATTGCAGTTCATATTAGTTTGAGTTCCGCTTCCCGTTTGCCAAATAACTAACGGAAACTCCTCATTGACCTCAAGTTTGTCGGCCATAACCTCATCGCACGCCTGTTCTATAGCATTGGCCAGTCGTTTGTCCAAATCACCCGACGCTCTGTTAACCCGAGCGCAAGCTTTCTTCAGTACAGCCATTGCGTTGATAATGGGTTTCGGCATCTGTTCGGTCGACCACTGAGTGTCGGCTCCGATCTTGAAGTTATTCCGCGACCGCTGTGTCTGAGCGCCAAACAGTCTGTCTTTGGGAACCAATACCTCTCCCATTGTGTCCGACTCTTTGCGGTACTCTTCTGATGAAGACATCATACGATTGACCAATAGTTGTGTGACTCTGGAGTGAATGGCAGTCCTGTGAGCACAGGTATGTATCGTCTAACCCAAACAGCGCTGTAGTGAAAGGCAATACATGTCTGTCTCTCCACTTATATTCAAAATTTGAAAACTTTTGAATCAATTTTTAATGAAATGTTAAGCAAAAGGACTGAAAGTTTGAGTACAAGTGATGATTGAAATCACTTTCACCTAAACTGTGGAAACATTGCAAACATTTGTCACATATTTATAGCAAAGTTTGAGTTTTATATTAAACTTATGTTTCAATGATTTATTGCATTCATTGTAATCACAAACAAATGTCTTATAGTTTTTGTGAACGAAATAGTGTTCAATGAAAACAGACTTTCGTTTAAAACTATTATTACATTCATTATTACACTTATATTGTCTGACATTTGAATGAATTGTTTGATGTGTTTTGAGACCACTTTTAAATTTAAACCCTTTCTCACAGACATTGCATTTGTTTGTCCTATCATTGGTCTCATTGCCATTGATTTGATCCAACCGTATCTCAACTTCAGTGATGTCTTCACTTGCTTTCAAATCACTCATTATTTCATTGATTTTCAATGAGTTTTGTCTTTCATTCAAACGATTATTGTTTTGCAAAACAAAGTTTCAAATTAATAGTTTGAAATTAATAGTTAAATGTCAATCAATTGAAAGCACAGTTGGTTTGCATCTATTGTAACCACAATATTGATTAAAATGAAAACTAAATTAAGTATTAATTTAATTACAAATTATTACAAAACAAATGAAATGTTTGTTTAATTTTCAATGCTTTCCGCAAATGAAACAAAAGTTCAGTTCATTTGAAGTGAATTTTAATAATCATTGAAAACATTGATATATTATGTAATGATTTCAACATTTATTTCAAAATTAATATTTAATAAAATTAACAATAGATTTGAAAATCAGTTTTAATTATAACTTAATTTTATTAAAATTTATTTATTTTCTTATATTTAAAACAATTATAATATTATTCAGTGTTTTATATAAACAAATATTTTACCCAATATTTGAATACAAAACCCTTTAAACCCAAAACTTAATGAATGTTTGATTCAATAAATTCTGTAATAATTGAGACATAAATTAATACAACAATTGATGTGAAACTGAATTTCAATTAAAATGTAAAATAAATGAGAAATTATTGATAAATCACTTCATTTGATGACAAAATACAACATAAGAGCACATAATCTGAAACTGAATACCAGTTACTGATTATCTTTATCGCACTCAATGGCAATCACTTTGAGTTTAGCCCTGTCTCTGATCCTATAGTTGAGGAAAGTCTTACTTTCGTCGAGTATTTGTCCGAAATAACTGAGCGATACCTTAAAGCCCTTAGAAATAAAGATCTTGTCTTTAAGTCTCCTAATTGTGTCCAACGGTTCCAAAAGGAAACTAATGTTTTCAGTAAACAAAATGACGTCTACTTTGATGGGACGGCGGACTAACAGCAAGTCTAATGGGTTTACAGAATATTCTTCGAGTGTTTTGTCATTCTCTAGCAATTGGTTCCCAAAGACCAGACATTGAGATTCAATTGACATGTCTTCCAGTTCTTTGATTCTGTGTTTGATGTTCACAATGGGCTCCAGAATATTAGTCCACAATTGAATTGTCTTGTGTTTGTGGTCCACCTCTATGTTGATGGTTCTCATTGGACTCAGTCTTTGCACTTTTTGTTTGCTTTTTATCGACAAATTGTTGCCATTTTTGAGACTGTTTTTCACATTTACTTCAGTGTTATCTAAAATATTATTCATTATTTAATACAAAACTAAATAAACGGAGAAAACATTTACCACTCATTGAACTGTTATCGCAATTGATATTTGAGGACAATTGAAGAGATGATAATTTTGTGGTCAACTCTTCAAATTCATTCTCCAATGTCTGGTATCTTATCTCCAAGTCTTCATTTGAATCACTTCTTTGTTCCAAAACGTCTACTCTTTTGTTCAGTTTATCAATAATTTTCTCCAATTTTCTAATCTTTTCGTTTTGTCTCTCAGTGTTTGTGAGAATGTCTTCGAGGATGCAGTTGTGGTCCACTTTCTGACTCATAGACAACATAACACCGCATCCCTTATCGCACGGATAACTCTTATCCGGATTATAATTGCATTGATTTATGTGCGAAACAAATAACTCCAAAGTTATGATTGAATTACAACCAAATTGTTTGAAATCACATCTCATTTCCAAACGGTTTAAGAAGTTATTCAATAGTCTTGAAGCAGATTTGAGACTATCTGTGGTTATGTCTCGTCTATCGATCGGACACTTCGGTTGTCTTAAAATAAAAATAAAAATCATTTAAAAAGTTTACAAAAACTCTCAAAATATTATAAATTGAAGAAAATGTTATCAAAATTGAAAAACATGTGAATTATTATTATTTAAATTAATTTAAGACTCATTTGTCTACCTTTTGATCCACTCTTCAATACATTGGGAACAGAAGGTGTGCTCGCACTCCGATATTTGGACAGCATTTTCAAGAACTCCACAACAAATACTGCATTTCAACTCTTCATCTATTTTTGTGACAAACTTTTCCAAATCTATTCCCATAACTGTTAAAACTGTTATAACTATCGATTGATTATTGTTTCAAATCTATAATCAAATTCTTGTTTTGTTGTCTTTATTGAAAACAAATATCAAATAATTTCAAACAAAGTAATTATTATTTCTATAGAAACTGTGATTAGATATGAGTTTTATGTCTTCAAACTGAGAAAAATTAATAAAAGAATGAATTTTTAAATAAAGTTAAATGTTTATACAGCAGTGACCAAGGTAATGACAAAGTTGATTGCATAAAATCTGCTGTAATAGCACTTTCATTAAATAACTTATAGATATTAAGCGGATGTTTACCAAACATTTGTCTTACAATTAGTATAAGAAATAGTTTTCTTTACAAATGTTAATGAAATTCATAACAAATTAAATCTATTTTCCGGTATTTCTCTGACATTTGGTAAACAATGAGATAATGTTATAATGTTTTTATCATTTTCTGAGTATATCTTGAATTTAATATCAAAAGTTTTGAAGAGTTGACTCATCTCTTGATATCTAAATTCAAATCTTGGATAAATTATTCAATAAATTATTTGTTTTTGTATAAATGAGTTATTAAAGATGTAATTGTAAACTATTTAAAAATGTCCAGGATCAATTTCATCTACAAATAGAAACGATAAAACTTATGTTAAATTAATATTTTCCTCTCAATATTGCAAACATTGATACCACTGTTGACATCTGTAGTGATCATAACGTGAATACTAACTGTAGTTACGATTAGTTTCATAAAATAAAGTCATTTATATATGAATTGTTATTTTTGTTCACTAATAATGAGTTAAAAATAAATGACTCACTCAATCAACTTTGCAAGATATCAACCTAGCACAAACATAAACACAACAAGGCTAAACTCAATTTAATAAATAGATGCACAGAATTGTCAAAAGAAGACAAAACTAAATGTAATACAGTACCTTGCTTAATGTAATTCCTAATAGTACTCTGCAAATATTTTCAAAAATACACAAGATCAAATAAATACTATTAGTGATGCTAATTGTTATTTCCCAATTAGTATCTGGTAAAGTTAGTACTGTATAAACTATCTTGAACAGGTTGTCAAATAATTTCTAAAGAAACCATTAATTGGTGTTAATTTCAACTCAAAAATATTTATAATTGAAAATATGTTTTAAAACAAAATATTGGAAGAATTTATAATAAATTAAATGTAAATCTGTTTTCACTTCAAAATATGTTTTTATTTCCTTTAAAACATTTAATTAAACAAATCGCTAAAAATTATATTCGCTTTCAGTAATAATATATTCAATTAATTAAATTGACCAAACATCTAAACAATTAAATACCTTGATAATTGATGTTATATTTGTATAATAATGGAAATAAATCCAAACAAATATCACAAATCAAATGCTATTCAAACAAAGGACGGAATGAATCTCATCAACAAAATTGTTGCCGAAAATAATGAGTGAGTATATGTCGCTAATTGTTGCACTGGTAGATTGCCAATGGCCAGGGTCAATTTGAGCATCCAGATGTTTCATAGCCTACAACTATTTTATCTTGTAGATAACAAATATTGTTTACCCTTGGTAGCCTTAAGTTTTTATATAAAATTCAAGTGATTTTGTTTTAATATCATTAGTTATGACATTGTTTTGGACATTGGGTGCGGAACTGGAAATCTTACTCTCCTTTTGAGTAACAAATTGAATGCAAATCATATCTATGGCATAGATATCGACGAAAATATGATTAGTTTTGCGAAACAGAATCACATGAAAGACAATATCAGTTATTTGGGACAAGACTTTGGGCTCGAGTTTGATCTCTTGTGCTCTGAATTACGTTCACTCGAAGGAAAAGTTTCGCTCATTTTCTCCAATTATTGCTTACATTGGATACAGAATAAGACAAATGTTGTCAAAAATCTCTACCGATTGCTATCAAAAAAGGGGAAAATGTATACCAATATTGCGTATATTCCCAACCCTTACCACGATTTGTCGGCTGAAGAGAAAGTAATTCATGAAAAAGAGTTTATGAAAGTACCGGAAAGGGAGACACAAATCAATATTTGGTTAAATCTATTCACAAGTATTGGATTTAATGACATTTCTTCACAACTATTATCAGAGAAATATATCTTTGAATTGGAATTTTATATTCAGAGTCAGTTTATGACATATTTTATGACATATTTATATGCAATTAATTTTTACAAAATCCTAAGCTTTCATGGAATTGGTTCCGGTGTGTTATCGTCAATACTTTGTTGGTAACCTTGATCAATTGGTTAAAGAAAAAAGTGAGGAAATTAAAAACAGATTCATGGCTCTTTATAAAACATACCAAGATGAAATCAATGGCAAAACTATGATTGAAATGAATTATGAATTATTTGAATTTGTTATTCAAATCAAGGATTAAAAAATAAAATGTCTGTAATATTATTGATATGTATTCTTATCATGTAATGTACTTGGTCAAATAAACAAAATCAATCCTTTGGTCCCGTTTTATTAGTTAACTCTTAAATCTCCCTTCAAATGCCTGTTAAGTCCAAAATATTGAAGATTAAACTCTTAACCCATTTGTTAATCCATTAAAAGTTTAATATGGGTTCAAATGAGCAGAACTTCCGTAAAGGATATCAAAACTGTTTTTCATTTGATTTCAATTCAAACAAACCTTTTCTTAATTTAAATAAAATATAAAATGAATTGTATTTTAATTGTTTTCTTTGCATTGAGTTTCACAACAGTTGAGTCAAAATCAGGTAAAATGTGTTCAAATGTTTGCAAATAACTAATTAATGTTTTATTGAAAATGAAATGAACAGAAAAGTTTGAGCTGAGATCCGGGTCCACTATATTTGATGTTATATTCAACAACTGGATCACGACATCCATCGCTTCAATCGGTATTTTAACCGATTATTTCTTGGGTCGCATCCCATACCCCGACCACAGGAATATAAGCCATATCTTTGATTATATCGATTCAGACGATGACAAAAGTGTAGACATA
The DNA here is from genome assembly GCA_034687845.1 of Pantelozetes paolii. Lineage (NCBI taxonomy): Eukaryota > Metazoa > Arthropoda > Arachnida > Sarcoptiformes > Oribellidae > Pantelozetes > Pantelozetes paolii. The sequence continues at coordinate 6,025 of JAQGAT010000139.1, forward strand.
AATGAATTTCAGTTATATTTCATCAAATTATTTCATGTTCAGGGTATAAAAGGGTATTCATTAACTTAAAGGACATTTTTCATTATATCCATTGCAGATGTGCTGAGCTTTGAATTTGGGCGTAAAGTGAGTGCAACACAAACCGCAGAATATTTTCAATTAAAGGGTTATAAACGTCAAAACATTCGCTGGAATTGTGTTTTAGACAACTTTGATGTGAATAACAATCAGTCGATTGATTGGCAAGAATTTGAAGCAATAAAAAGTAGAAGATTTGATGCTTTGGGTTGTTTTGTGTGCATTCAATACATCAATCATTGCATTGATTTCAAACAAATCTATTTAACAAAAATGTAATTTTAATTAAAAACTGAAAAATCAATTCAAGAATTTCGCAAACATTTCACTGAAAAGCGTAAAAACTTTAAGCAATTATTTTTAATTGAGTTTTTATTCAATAAAAGTATTCAAAAATTAAATGATTGTCTAATTGTCTGTCATTTCGTTTGTAAACTAAGTTTTAAAAACAAGTTTTGATAAAAATATTCATAAAATTAATGAAAATTTTTAAAGTTATGACTCAGTTATGAATTCAAACCAATGATATTGAAAGACAAAAAATTGTTGAATTTTTAACTCAAACTAATTGTCCTTCAAATGCATTAATTTTGATCCAATCATAAATACATTTGCAAAACACCCTGTCATCCAAAAACTCCAATCTAATCACCCCCTGCGTGAACATCTCCTTAACTGATCAAAAGGATTAATATTTAGTAAAAGTTTTATCACTTTTATCTCATTTTCGGATTAAAATTGAAACCAAAATATAGACTAAAAAATAAAACCAGTATTTCGTGACTGGAATTGAGTTTCAATTACTTAATCTAAATAATAATAATAATAACTATTTAATGAAAGGTCTTTTTATATACATTTCAAGGTTAGGAATGGGCTGTAAAAAAATCATTATTAATATAAATGCATAAAAAAATTTTGCGCTTTTATTACAAAGAGATATATTTTATATGCGATTATAACAGTGTTTTTATATAATAATTAAAAGCATAGGAAAAATAAAAACGAGTTTTTTCTGCAACAGTTTTATAACAAACACTAAAATCTAATATAATTTATGTCTTATTCGTCGCTTTGTTAATGAGTTTTGAGATAATAATTATATTTCTTTGTATTTATTAGACTTCAGATCTAAAAGTGGTTTTGCTTTGCATTTCAGTGTCAAATGTTTTGCCATTTATTTGTTATATAAAATTGAAATACGATTTTTGAAGTCATAATTGAAGTCATAATTGAATGTATGTTTGAATTTTTGTTTTCATTATTTTTGATGCCTTTTATCTAAATATCAATTGATTTTAATTGGCTTTTGTTCACTTCAGTCGCCAAACAGTATTTTAGCCAGCTTAATTATTATTGATTCGTATCCAGATAAGATGTTACATATTTCAGTGCAGTTGAGGTCAGGCGTCTATTTTTAATTGCCTTTATAATCAACATTTTATTAGTTTTATGAAAGTTATCAAGATAATTTTATTAAGAGTTAAAATAACCTAGTTGATTTATGCAATTACATATATGAGCAAGAAACATTTTAAATAAATATGAGCTCAATTGAAATTAACATTGTATTAGGGGTTCAATATTATGCATAATATAGTAACGATTGAATTGTACTGGAGTTGAACGGAGAGGACAGATGTGGTGAACACCCAAATAGAGGTCTCATTATTACCGGATATTTAAATATTATTAATAAATATTAATTAATATTTGAATAAATTATTACAAAAATATAAACTAAACTAAAAAAGAGTGAAATAATTGAGTGTTTGAATGAATTTTGGACTAAATTGAGGCCAAAGTGAGAGAAAAGGCAATCAATTGACTGAAAGTGAGACTAAGTTTGAGTGAAAAACAAAAACATAAACAAAAAGACATAAAAGAAAAATAAAAGTGAAGTTTAAATACTGTGAACACCTATAGTGTGGTTGTGATGAGGGTTGGGGTCTATTGTCAATAATAAATGTCATTTACTGTACGGACATGTGCTCTCATGTGCTCTCTCTCTGCACTCCCAGTGCTCTCCTGTCCTCTCCTGTGCTCTACTCATCACTAATTTAATTATGCATTCAATGAATCGATTATTTATTATTCATTTCATAAGCCATTCATTGATTATAATATGAAAAGCCATTGAAATCGCTATTAATTTGTATTTGTTTTGTCAATGAATAGCAATAATAGTAATAATAATAATAATAATAATAATATTAAATGTCTTTTAAATAACTTTTGTTTTAATTATAATTAATAACTGTTTTTGTTTTGCAATTCATTCAAAGAGAGACCTATTGTTGTGATTGAATGGTTCGGGACATGGATTCGGTTGCCGTTGCCGTCAAACTGAAGGACAAACGCAATCGAGTGCTGGAGAGGGAGACCAATGAACTGAAGGACGAGTTGTGTGCGATGAGACATATCGTCCATCTCTTGGATAACATCAAAAGAGTGTCCAACGATTGCATCCAATTCCTCCACCTTATGGTCGACGCAGCCCTCAGGACAGACAACACACAAGTGGATCAGTTGAGGGTTGATATCAATGAGTTGGAGGACGAGCTGAAGGCCTGGGAGAGGAAGTATCAGACGATGGCATCCATTCAGACGACGCCAACCAATGAACACAATTATCATTCAATGAATTACAACAAAGTTATCAATAATAAGAGTGACGACAGAAGTCATGCCAACAACGAGACCACAAACGACGACATCGACGCCAACGCCGGCGCCGACAGCTGTGAGAGGTTTGAGACGTCGGCCAACGATAGCTATTATGACAGCGACCACAACGAGGACTGCGCTCAGTCTTCGTCACACAATTCGTTAGTTCTTATGCCACAAGAGTTGTGTGAGATGTCAATGGAGACCAACGACAACGACATTGTCATCACATCTGCGGACGCGTCGCCGCAGTCGCACAATCAGAGTGCAGATGACTGTCCACTGCTTCCATCGGGTCTTCAGGACATGTCTTCGGGTAAAACGCTGTTTGAGTGCGATTGGATTGGATGTGATTTCAAGACTAATATGAGACAGAGATTAGTAATGCATAAGCGCTTACACGCGGGAGAAATGCTCTTCAGTTGCGATGTCCAGGGGTGTGGCTATCAGTCCAACTACAAGGGGAACATCAAAATCCACAAAAAACATAGACATCGTATCGATTCCGATGACAACAAAGAATACTCAATACATTCAACCCATTCCTCTCTCAATAATAACATTTCGAGCACTCATTCAACACTTAATTTAAGCCATAGTTTGACGAAAAACAGTAATTTTTCGTCGAATTTGATTCGCAAACGAAAGCGTAAGAAGAAGTTTAGGCTAACGATGACCCGAACCTCTTCCGTCAAACCCTCGGCCAATGGCGGACAACTGGTCGAGTCCGCCGATACGGACGCCCACTCATCCAAAGAGGACAGAATGTCAGCGCTGTTCACCTGTAATGTGAAGGGATGTTCCTATCGGTCCAAATGGAAACAATGTCTGACTGCCCACCAATTACTTCACGCCGGTGTGAAGCCCTTCAAGTGTGACCACCCGGGATGCAACTACCGGACCAACTTCAAGGGTAATGTAAATGTGCACAAACGAGTCCATCGTGAGAGTCAATACCAATGCCAAGTGAATGGGTGTCAGTTCACTACCCCCTGGAAGAACTCATTCAATCAGCACCAGAGGAATCACTTGATTAATACCGAAACCACTCTTAATATCGATAATCACATCGAAGTGTTTGACGACCAGAACGTGGAGAATGATTACGACTACGAGGCCGTGGATGAGACCAACGATGACATTGACGACGAAGACTCGTTGGGACCACAGATTCCGACGAAGATTATGACTAAGAGGGGTGTATTGCAGACAGTCTTACCTGTAATACCTGTCCAACACTTGCAAAAAACGAGTACAAAAGACATGATTGCAAACCAACACAACAGCGAATACAATACAATTGAAACCAATGCACAACCACTCGTCCCGCCCCTCATAGGGGTCATCAAAAGCATCAAATCCGAGGTCTAATGTCCAACCGCTCAGACATTTGCAACAAAAGCACAACTCATTTGAAATTACAATTGATTTCACATTTATTTAAAATCTATTTATATTTCTCTCTATTTTTAAATTTAATTTAATATTCATTTGATTTATGACTTAAAGTCTGTATAAGACATGACATTTAGTATTGTGTTTGAATTGACACTCATTTTCAAACATTAATTATACAAACATTTAATACAAAGTATTTTTCAAAACATAAAAACATATTTGAGTTTCAAATCTCATTACAAATCGTTTGCACTCTTCAACTGAAACGGCAATTGAATCGCAAAAAAAACAAATTAATTATTAATCTATGAATTGATTTAAAAATATATCGTTTTATAGCAAAAACTAAACAATTATTTAAATATTTAGATATTAATCTCATTTTAAATGAAAGATAACATGAGATGAGAGAGAAATCTATAATTTTTCAGATCTTCCGATAGAAAACAATATTTGTTTTAGTTTTGACACAAAATTTCTTCTTTTAGTGAAGAGAAAGGAAAACTCTATTTCTTAAAGACATATAAAAATAGTTTCAAAACTAATGTTTAAATTGATTTAAAGTTTAAAACAAAACAATAGTTTTAAATCTTTTTATTACTCTTCCAAACAATAAGAGAGATATTTATGATGTGTTTCTCTGTCTTCACATATAATTACTGATATTATTACTATTGATTGCTATTATATATACAATACTTATATATATTTGAGAATATGTTTGAAAATTGGATCACATTTTTAGATGTGATCACAAAAAGTGATGTATTCTTCAGGTCTTCAATCACTCGTCGAGTATTGCAATGCATTTCTTATACCGAAAACAGAAAATATTTGAATCAGTTTTCAAGTAATAATGTTTTGATTTATTTGATTGAAAGATAATTTCAATTATTATTATAATTACCTCTTATTATAATTTTTATCACTCTCTTTAAGGGGTATATATCTGCTGATAGCAATTGAGATCATATGCCCCTAGAGATGATATTTTAAGCTTTAAATTTGAGTACAATTTTTGTTTGTTTATTGATTTTCATTTTAAATACCATTTTTGTAGTTATTTTTTATTATTATATTATTTTTTGTTTGTTTTATGTTTTTGATGTTGTCTTACATTAAACGCATAGTATTTGTAGTTATGATTAATGTATTGATTAGAGAGTAAGCGATCGTATGATTCAATTGTGTATATATTTAAAGACCACTTCTTATATTAATTTTTAATCATTTTATATGTAATTATAATTTTGAGTTATTTTTTAGTTTTTAAGACACAATCACTCGTAACAACAAAAGCCAATAAATTATATACTCTTTGAGCTAAAAATACAACAGTTTTTATGCAAAACAAAAAGCTTTATATTATAATTGAATTTAATCTCAATTTAAATCTGATTTTTTCGGCAAATACTTAATAATTGAATAAATCTTTTGTTCATTTTATTTGTAATTTTCGCTAATTTTTTGGCAGTTTTTAAATTAAAGACTTTTTAATTGATGTCTGACTTTGTATTTGCGAACAAAATATATTAATTATATATAAAATAGTGATTAAAATGATTGTGAAATAAAATAATACAAAGATTTATATAAATTTCAGTCAATTTCTCATTAAATTTAACGTAAATTTAAATTTAATAATAATTTAAAATCTATTTTAGAGTCAAATAATAAAACTTTAATTTTGTCTTTGATTTTAATTTACAATAAAATTAACTCTTAATAAGAAAAATGTATTATTTTTTGATTGAATTCATTACTTATTTAATAAAAAAATGATTTCAAAGCAAAATATAATCAATTTTTAGTTGAGATTACTTTTGTGTCAATCATTTCACAACAGTTTTACATAAAATACATTTTAATCCATGAAAAAACAAATTTTGATTTTTAAATAACCTTTAAATTAGTTTTTAGTCCGAAATATAAAAAGTTTGAAAAATATTGTCTGAAAATTGTATTAAAAAAAAATACCAAACACTCAGTCGATAGGCACTGACCAGTCGTGCTCTACGCGTCCGTATTGTATATCTCTTATGCTGTTATAAAATCTCATTTGAATTGATTCAGACTCGGGTAGGGTTGGGATAATTATGTCTTCATTCATGTAATGAACTCTTCCGACGGGAATGACAACACATGCCGTTCCCGAACCAAACATTTCGATTAAACGCTTTTCTTTGATTAGTTGTTTTACTTCAGACATAGTTATCGGTCGTTCCGTTACTTTGAAGTCATTCCATGATTGAGCCAATTGTATGAGCGATTGTCTGGTAATACCCGGGAGTATAAGCCCCTTCTCGAGAGGGGGTGTAATCAACTCTTTTTCTCCCTTTTCGTTTAGCAGATAAACAAATATATTCATAGTTCCGACTTCAGTGAGCTGTTGGTCGTCCCCATAGAGCCAAAGCACTTGATTTAATCCCATCTTTTCGGCTAACTTTTGTATTGCAAGTGTTGGCCCATAATTGGAGCCCACTTTCCTGTCGCCGACTCCTCCCGGCCAGGCTCTTACGAATCTGGGATCGGCTAACAGTGAAATAGGTTTGACAGCACCGCCAGGAAAATAAGGGCCGACAGGACAACAGATTATATAAAGGATGGCGTCTTTAGAGCTGTGAACTCCGAGTGTTGATTCTGTGCCGATAAATGTGGGCCTAATATAAAGTGAGGAATCGGTAGTATAGGGCGGAACCCAATCCGAGTCTATTTGAAGCAGTCTTTTAAGACACTCTAAAATCTCTTTTGTGTCGAAATCCTAATTAATTAACAGTTTTTGTAAATAAATTACAAATCATTTGATACACAAAGTAATCGATTCTTTCTAAATGTGTGATACATTGAAGGAGAGGTCAGATCTGAGATATAGTTATGAAAGCACTCATTGTTTTTATCTTCCAATCGATAAGATATTTGGTATTAATGTCATAAACAAGTGGTGTTTACTTAAGAATACATTTTTATCTCTCAATTGATTTCCAATTAATATTTGAATTAATGAAAACTTTTCCTTCAATTAGTGGGTCATTGGATATAAACGCCTAACCTATTGAACATATTTAAAGGGATTGGGATCACTGACCGGCAAATTAATCCTTTCGGCCGATGCCTTCATTCGCTGGAAATTCTGATCTGGTCTGAAAACTCTGACCTTTCCGTCCACTCCTCGGAACGCTTTCATGCCTTCGAACAACTGTTGAGAAAATAAAGTTTGAAAACATTGTAAACACTTTGAAAAGTATTTTAAGACATGTCTTACCTCTTGGGCGTAATGAAACACTTTGGCGGACGGGTGTAATGAGAAGTTATGAATCGGACATATCTTTGGTTTATCCCAACCCTTCTCTATATTCCAGTTCACTTCAAACATATGATCCGTAAAGTGCTTTCCAAACCCTAATTCACTCCATTCGGGCTTTGGTTTCCTCTCATTTGGTTTGCTTTCATGTATTTGCAAATCTGAAAACTATTTCATGATTTCAAACATTGAATCAAAAATTGATTTTTAGAATAATTTTTTTTACTTTGAAATATTGGTTGGGATTTGAGGACAGAAACCGAAATGAGTTTATCTGTGAATAAAATGTTTTGTTTAAAATCATTGAAAATATTTATAATAGAAATAATTTTCTGTAAAAGTTATCACAAAGTATTGAATATAATGACAAATCACTGCAAAAAACATCAAATGATATTCACTTTAGATAAAAATACAATACTTTTTCAAACATATAATTACTTATTAATTAATTGAAAATCAAATTCAATCCCTATTTCTGATGAAATATTTACCTGAATTTCATTAGTTGTCAAAACCTTTTTAGCAAAACCTGATAAAAGTCTTCCCATTTTTTACGTAAGAAGTTATTTGAGTTGAAAATAGTTGTAATTTTGTATTGAATTTCAAAGACAATTGAGTTTCAAATGAAAACTGTTTTCAATTGGGAATAATATCAGACATTAAGTTAACGTATGAAAAGTCAGACAAATATTTGGGATTTCCTTAAAGTTGTTTAAATATCTCAATAATTAGTCGCCATATCGTCACTCACTATCACATAAATGGGTCCAAAGTTAAGCTATTGGTTGGAACAGAGCTAACAGTGCTCTAAAACTCATTAATGAAAAGTTGAAAACATTTACCTGTCACAGTTCCTCACTTTCAATACCTGTTTCACTCTTCAGAACTTTCGCCTCTCTTTCTGTAAGTCATGTAATTCAAGGTATTTTCAATCAATATCAAGGCTATCCAAACAAACGTATGATTAATAATCAAATATATGTGTAAACGCTGTGAAGGACTTGAAAACAAAATTATTTACAAATTGTTAGTTTTTATAACATTTTCTGTTATTTAGTAATAGTTTTGTTCACAAAATCTAAAACATTGTATAGTTTTTGATATGTTTTGTGTTTTTCAATAGTTTTTATAAAAGTATTTTAGATTTTATGCAAAAACATGATTTTTCTTCTCAAATATAAAAAAGGTCACTTTAATAATGTATTTCAATTCAATGTAGTTTATCTCACCTTGGCATTGAAATAATGGTAAATGAATCGGCTTAGTGATAGAGAATTATCAATTCTTAAATGTTATTTCACTTTTAATTATCTGTAAACAGTAATCATAATCAATGACTCAAACCTTGTTTTCAAAAATTATAAATTAATTATTGTTTGTATATTAAAAATAAATGCAATAAAAGGTCAATAAATTGTTTAAATGCTAACATATATTCAAAATATAGAAAAATAGCTTGCTTATTATTTCATACCTGCCGTTAATATCCTGTCACCCGATAAAAATAGCTGCACTATCCGTCAAAAGCTACCAAAAAAGGAAATAAACTAAATAAATGTTAGCAAGCTACATTTTAAAAACATCCGCTCTCTATAATGCAATGCAATTCAGATTTATTATAATTTTATTTTTAACTATTTTTTCATTTCATTCAAAGTCTTAATCAGAAACTCTTTTTCACTCAAATATTGTTCAATTGATTTGCGATTTGTTTGAAAATTTTCAATAAAACTAATCAACGATTGTTTGTTAGACAATAAGTCATCTCTAACTTCGGGATCCTTTTGTGGATTCGCGACAAACAGATAAAATACAAGAAATGCATCAAAAGATGTGTTCAAACAATCGCTTTTTAAAAGTGTTTCAATTGTTTTCATATTTTGTTTGCAATTAACATAGATTTTCATAATATTCTGATGATATCTATCGTTCAGTACTTCAGACAACAGTTTAATTGATTTTCTTCTCACATAATAGTCACTACTTTTCAACAATTCATTTATTTTATTGAAAAATATCTCGTGATCTGATTGTAAGACCCGTTTTGCCAGAGTTTTATGTCTTGAAAACAGTAGGTTTAGAGTTGAGAAGACATCGGAACAGACAAAGAATGAATCGGTTTTGAGATAATCAAAGAGTTTTATATAGAGTTTCTTTTTTCTGTCGTCTTCTGTTGTGAATATCTTTTCGGTCAGACATTCAAAGCGCAGACACTCTCTGATTATATGACCGCAAACACTGACCAACTCGTGGTTACCATAGAATTGCATTAAAAGGATAAGTATTTCTGGTTTTGAGTCAATGTATTGAATATTTGGTAATTTTGTGCCGATTTGTTGTCCGATTGCAAACTCATAGATCAATGCGATATCGTTTCGGGCGTCAAATGAGAGCACAGGCAGGTATACAATGAAGTGAAACAATAGATCCTTTTTGTATAACTCATTCACTATTTGGGATCTAATGATCTCTGGCTCTGCCTCTGAAGTAATGGATCCGAAAATCATTTCTTTTATTCGTTTCAATAATTCATTAATATTTTGATGTCTTTGCGAATCATTTGAATCAGAATTAAAATCATTTAATATATTTTGTTTGACATTGATATGCAATAAATCTCTTTTCAATGCAATTATGATTTCATTTGTACTTTTGGGGTCTTTTCCGAAGGGAAGGATAAGTCGGGATAAAGACATCACTTCTATGTCTGTGTTTGTGATATAATTCAAAACAAAACGTTAAAAAACAAGAATATTATTGAAAAATCAATAAAATTGTGAATAGTTTTGATAAAATCTATTTAAATCTCGAGATTTAAAAAATAAACTCAAAATTTAGTTATAAATTGTGTTTAATATTACAATTAATCTCTAATTCAAAGAAAAAGTTTGAAAATATTATGTCTAAATCAAACTCAAGCAGTAGTGAAGAAAGTGGTACTGATCTCAGTTCCGGTGCTGAGAGTCCGACCAGTTTTGATTTGATGCCAAGCGCTGTCAGACGACGGGTTTTTGGTCTCAAGAAATTGCATTCAGAGAAGAGTTTGGTTTACAAACCAAAGAGTAAGGCCTGGAATGTCTTAGAGTTCACTGAAATACAGAAGAAGTTTGAGAACAGATTTGAACCTATTTATCAAAAGCGTAAACAAATTGTGTCCGGAGTTTATGACCCGTTGGACTCAAACCTTTCGGACGACTGTAATGTCGAAGCGATTCCTTCACAGGTCTCAGGAATTCCTGACTTTTGGCTCAAAGTCCTCAACAGATGTGAGGACTTTTCGTCATTCATCCAATCGTCTGATGAAAACGTTTTGAGACATTTGACTGACATTCAGTCCATTAGTGACATAAATGTCAACAGACTTTCAATTGATTTTCATTTCTCATCCAATGATTACTTCACTAATGATGTGCTGAAGAAAGAGATCTATTACTCAACAAACTCTGAAGACGTGTTGAATATCGTGTCTCCAATCAAATGCATGTCCACTCAAATTGATTGGAGGGACGGAAAGGATGTGACGACTGAACCGTTGACTCTTCAAAGCGGTCAACAACTCCTTCGCCAAAAAGAGTCGTTTTTCCGCTTCTTCTGGAGTTCAGACACAGACCGCTCATCAGAAGAGTGCCATCAAATGGCTTTAGACTACGATTGGTATCTTTGCAAAGAGTTGGTCAACGATGTGATCCCCAACGCTGTGCTCTTATACACAGGAGAACTAACTCTTAATTCAAACCAGAGTTTTGACAGCAATTCCGATGAATCTGAAGATTATTTAGATGAAAGTGAAGACCAAAGAAATGCCACAAAACTCTTGAATTCATTTTTGAAAATATTTTATTTTGAATGTATTATTGCTTTCACTATATATTTATTTCACCAGGATTAAAATATTCAGATGAAAGTGAGAACAAGAGTCCGGAGTCTTAAAAAGCCATTTATTTTATTTTATTTTATTTTCAGTTTTAGTTTTTGATTTGAAAATCAACTTTAAGTTTGATTTCAAAGAAAACCTTAAAAAATGAAATATTTGTTGATTTTGTTGTTTATTTTATTGAAACTATAAATGAATACAATTTTAGTGAAAATGATTGTAAATTAAATGCCATTTCATTTAAGACTTCTTTCGGATTCAGATCTCTCTATAAAACAAATAAACATTAATTAAAATCTCATTTAAAATGCATTAAAATATCAATACTTTTGTTAATAATCCAAAACAAAACGTAAGAAAACAAGAAAATGATTGCAAAAAGCAATAAAATTATAAATAAATTAAGATTTGATTGATTTTCAGATCTATTCTCTAAATCTGTATTCAAAGCATTGTTTGTTTCTTCACTTATCGTTGAGATAATCCAATCCATGAAATACGAGACACGAGTGAAGTACTGATAGTTAGGATTACATCCATTACCCGATAAGTTACCGGTGCGCGAAAATATACCTATGATTACAGCTCTGTTTTTCACCCATTGAACCAGTGGTGAACCCGCGTCGCCCTAAACATGATTAAAATCAACATTTTATTGAACTCTAATCTACCTGTGCTTACATAACAGGCCATTGTTTTGTTCTCAAAACCACAGATCTGTTTGACATCACATCTATTGCTTCCAAAGATATTATATTTAGTTTTCTTTAAATCAAAATTAATTTCACTGACATTTCTGTCAGTAAAACCCCAACCACTAAATATAGCCCATTCCTCCTCAGTGTTGGTTAATTGAGACTCTGGTAGACAAACAGTGTTAGTCTTATAGAAGGAACGGTTGTTTTCTTTCATTATTTCAAAATCAATTTCATCTAATAATGCAATCAAAGCCATGTCATTCAGTTTTCCCGTTTCAGTGCTTGAGTTCCAGTGCTCATGCAGTATAACCTTATCCACTCCCAACTCCTGTCCCTTTCTTTTGTTTGTGGTGCCAACGAATACAACAGTCCGACCGACGAGTAGACTAAACATTAATTGAATTTAAAGTAAACTAAAAGTGATTTAAATGTTAATAATATTTACTCCAATTCAATGAAACAGTTGGCGACCGTTAGAACCCATAGTTTATTAATGATAGCACCGGCACACCAGACCTCTCTATGCTCTTTACCCACAACTTGATTGGCATAGATTGAGGCCATGTATGGAAACTCTCCCAATTGAGCGCTTTCTCCGTCTATAATACGGGAACTAATTTCAGGGAATTTTCCCGTTATTTCAGTTAAACCACAATATTTTGACTCAATTCCAGAATATTCTCCGATTTTTGAATGAAATTTGATTTCAATTGAATCTAAATTATAGACAAATAAAAACAAATAAAATAAATATTTAATCATTTCTTTGAATCTGTAATAAATCCAAAGGAAAGGTATGTTTTCAATCAATATTTTAATTAAGTTCTTGCAAACGATAACAATATAAAGAAATATTGAATTAAATTGTTTCGGTTTATAATACTTTCAATGAATTCATGATTTGATTGAATGACTAAATGACAACAATAACTAACATTTTATTTGATATTTCATTTGAATCTAAGATTCTTTTAATAAACAAGTGATTCATTTCTTCAGAGAATCCGTGGTCTTTATAATGAAGAACAAGGTGTCAGTGCGGACACCAACAGAAACTTCTGATGAATTAGAGTTTCCGGTAATCATTGGTTTGTTTGACAGAAAAAGACAACAAAAATCAGTGAAACAAAAAAGAAGTAAATTTTTTCGACACAAACTTTGGGTGTTTTGTGCACTTCATAGACCCCTTTCCTCTAAACATTATGGTTACCACTATGTTATCATATCTTTGATTTTCTTGAGTTGTATTGTATTCAATGTTTTCGGTGATAATAATTCTTATGCCGTTATATCTATGGCCGTTATAGACACTGTTCTCACTGGTATGACACCTATAATTACATCCCTTTCCTCTCATTTATGGCAATTTAAACATTTCTTTATTCAGAAATATTTACGATTGAACTGATACTCCGTTTCTGGTCTTCTAGTTGTAGGGATTATAAGGGTTTGAAAGGAAAGCTCCGGTATTTGAAAGACTACTACTTCTTCAGAACTCTTGACTTCTTAGCGGTTCTCACATTCACTGCATTCATATATTTACAAGACTTTGAGAATACGTTTGCAATAATACTGAGAGTTCTTCACGTCATTCAAGTGTTTCAAATACATCGAGTGGTCCGACCATTGCTTAGAGTAATGATGATCACAATTGTGGATCAGTTCCGTCAGGTCTACATCTCATACCTGTTTGTGACCATAATATTGATATTCATATCATTTGTGTTTTACCTGAAAGAGAGTATCGATAATTCAATATTCAATGCCTTTTGGTTTGGATTCGTGACAATCACTACAATTGGGTTTAGTTTTACAATTGATTTCATTTTTTTAAATATAATTTAATTTGTCTTTGAATTCAATTTCTCTTAAGTTATGGCGATTTAGTCCCGGAGTCCAATACGAGTCGACTCCTGATCTGTGTTTTTGCATTTATAGGCATTTGTTTGTTTCAAATACCTGTCAATCTCTTTGGCACAGGTTTGGCGCTCAGAGTGAAAGAACAGCAGAAGAATAGTCTGTTCCGAAATCCGGCCTCAAATCTGATTCAAAGCATTTGGAGATGTTTTGCAATAGAAATGGATTCAAAATTAGTGTCTGTTTGGAGACTTTTCACCAAAAAGAAAGTACATTACAATGAAATAGATAAACAAAGTCTCCGATTCGTACTTAAGTGCCGGTGCTTTAGGTCTTATCATTTATTCATCTCAGAGTTAAGTCAAAAGAAGAATATAATCGATGAATCCGAGGAACAGTTGGAACTCATGAACAAATTGAATGACATCGAGAAAACTATTGATAAACTGAAGACAGAAGCCATACATCTATTGGAGGCCATGGATCTGATTGAACACAATTTGATTGCTGTTTTGAATAAAATTTCATTTAAATGAAATCAATTTAATTTTGTTTTACATTAATTTAGTTTATATTTTACTTCAATTCAATTTAGTGTTCAATAAATAAAATAAAATAATATTTTTATCATTCAATACATAAAAGGTTTTGATTTAGACTTTCATTATATAAACATTTTTATACAATTCTCGCGCAAAATATTTGTGAAATTATTTGAATGTTTTCTGAATTTCAGTCGAGAATTAAATTTTGAAAATGAATTTCCGATTTGTTTTGTATTTCATTTGTGTCTTAAATCAGATCAATGTTTCCAAACCTCAAAACATTTCAACAAATATTGAAAACTTGCATAAAATGATCCCTCAGTTGGAAGACCAGGATTGGATTAATTGGTTGAAGAATTTCAGTGATTTTAATGATAAGGTTTGGAATATAATCGATGGAAAGGCCCGACAGTTGTCCGAAGAGTCAAACATTGAACTCAACATAACTACCAATAAATTGATTAAACTCTTAAAAGACGACAAACTTTTCCTCTCAAACACTAAAAGAAATGAATTTTCAGAAAATATTCGTTTATTTTATTTTTATAGTCTTTTCATTGTCTTTAGTCTTCAGACCAATACCTCAGACTCGACATCAATTATACCACAATTGACTGACACTGGGGCGAAAGCAGTTGTGAATTGGGCTTTAGATATTACCCCTAAGTTTCGAAGAATTCATAACCAGGTGCTGGAAATGTACACAAAATTAAAGGTTTGGCCAATTAATGAGACCAGTCTTCAGGAAACAGAAGAGCTGTTGAATTTGGTGGACAAATACCAGGGTTTGCCTGAGTTTCTCATAGATCAGGGACTAAGTTATCCAGCAGTGAAACAATTCTTTATATATTATGGAAAATATTGTATAGATTTGTACTCAATATTATTGATTGAAAAAAAATACTTAAGTTTTGTTGAAAACATTTCATTGAGTTTGTCGTCAGGAAAGACACACAAATTTGACAGAATTAATACACATATTTATGAAAACAACATTTGGTTTGAATTATTAGCTTTTATTTATATTTTTGTTTTTACTTTCAATTTATTATATCTTTTCATTCAATTATTTATTTCCCGATTGTTATGAAATAAAACTAAAGTTTTAATGAAATATGATTTTGAGATTCAATTGAAAACTTTTGAAACACTTTTCGATAACTTTTCAATCATTTGTTTTACAAGTTTAGTGGACTTTTGAGACAACAATACAATAAAATTGATATTAAATCTGAAGTTTAGATCAAATCTATTGAAATCTCGAGATTTCAAAACATAAACTCAAAATTCAGTCATAAATTGATTACAAAATCCGTTCATTATTTCAATTGATCTCTAAATCAAAGACAAAGTTTGCAAAGTTATGTCCACTTCATCGGAATCAAGCAGTAGTGAAGAAAGTGGTTCTGATATCAGTTCCAGTGCTGAGAGTCCGACCAGTTTTGATTTGATGCCAAGTGCTGTCAAACGACGGGTTTCTGCTCTCAAAAAATTGCATTTAAAGAAGGGTTTGATTAACGAAGAGTATGTCCTGGAGCTCATTGAACTAAAGAAGAAGTTTGAGATTAGATTTGAACCCCTTTTTCGAAAGCGTAAACTAATTGTGTCCGGAGTTTACGAACCGTTGGATTCAGACCTTTCGGACGACTGTAATATCGAAGCCATTCCTTCACAGGTCTCAGGAATTCCTGACTTTTGGCTTAAAGTCCTCAACAGATGTGAGGACTTCTCGTCATTCATCCAATCGTCTGATGAAAACGTTTTGAGACATTTGACTGACATTCAGTCCATTAGTGACATAAATGTCAACAGACTTTCAATTGATTTTCATTTCTCATCCAATGATTACTTCACTAATGATGTGCTGAAGAAAGAGATCTATTACTCAACAAACTCTGAAGACGTGTTGAATATCGTGTCTCCAATCAAATGCATGTCCACTCAAATTGATTGGAGGGACGGAAAGGATGTGACGACTGAACCGTTGACTCTTCAAAGCGGTCAACAACTCCTTCGCCAAAAAGAGTCGTTTTTCCGCTTCTTCTGGAGTTCAGACACAGACCGCTCATCAGAAGAGTGCCATCAAATGGCTTTGGACTACGATTGGGGTCTTTGCAAAGAGTTGGCCAACGATGTGATCCCCAACGCTGTGCTCTTATACACAGGAGAACTAACTCTCAATTCAAACCAGAGTCTTGACAGCAATTCCGATGATTCTGATGAAAGTGAGGACAAGAGTCCGGAGTCTTAAAAAACAATTAATTTGTTTTCATTTTTCAAATATTATTCACTTTTTGTTCAAAATTATCGCTAATTTTATGTTAAATTTATTTCAAATAAAAAATTGAATTTTTATTACATTTTAAAAAACATTTGAATTTTGAAAATCAAAGAAATCATAAAAATATATAATTTTTTATCATTTTATAACTTTTAACTCAATTATCAGTCAATGGTTTTGTTTGTTAAGCGAGTTCTGGGTCTTTCTTTGGCGCCAATTCCTCCCTAACCACTACTCTCCTTCTCCTTCTGATGAGAAGTCCGGCCAAAATCATAACCTTTTAATTGAATTTAAAATTAATAATATTGTTATAAAAGTAGTAAATCAGACCATAATTGCAATATAAAGGATACCAATGATGCACAAGAGGAACAGTATATTAATGGTTAGGTCGTCGTTGCTATCGTCTGACATTGTAATCAAAATCTTCAATCAAAGAATTGTTTGAATTAACAATAATTTGTTTTAAGCATAAAATCTCGAGATTTTGTTTTCAGTTTTAGTTTTTGATTTAGAAATCAATTTTAAGTTTGATTTCAAAGAAAACTTAAAAAAATGAAAAATTTGTTAATTTTTTTGATTATTTTATTCCAAACTATAAATGAATACAATTTTAGTGAAAATGATTGCCAATTGAGTGCCATTTCATGTGATATCTGGCGAGAGATTGGACTCCAAAAAGTGAAACACAATAAGGAATTTGACATCAATTTGTCGGTAAAGTGTTGTCAGGAATGGCTTTGGATTCAGTGCATGGAAAGGGCTATCAGTGGTATGGAAGGAGATAATTGTATAGAAGAGCAAAAGGAGTTACTAAATCGGACATATATTATGAAACAAATGGATGAGTGTATTAGCTTTGGCAGGGAATCACTGAAGTGCTTTTGGCCGGAATGGGTGCTCATAATCCTGTTTATAGCCGTTCTTGTAATCATTCTCTCAGTCATCGGTGTCACAGTATATATCACACAGTACTCAGCGAATGAGAAGAATATAAATGCTTCGCCGGACAACCGTTCCCCTCGTCATGTCAGTCCACCAAATGATACAAAAGACATGACATTTGTTACCAAAAATTATCCAAAATCTGTGTCTCAATACTGAAAACAAAATAATTAAATGTGTTTTTCATTCAATTAATTGATTTAAAAATTGTATAAAAATTTGAATTTCATTAAAATTAAACTAAAATTATAACCTTGATCATTTAATCATTTGAACCATGGTCATATTTAAAATCTATCCAGTGTATACTTTTAAAGCCTTTTCAATACTTTTATTACAGTTTGTGTTAAATTTAAACAAAATTTAAAGTAATTTAAACTAAATATGAATTGAAATAACATTTTTGAAACATAATTACAATTATTTTAATCAAATGTCAAATGAATTGAAAAATATTTATCAAAAGAAATGTCAAATCAATTATAGATTTAATGATTTATTGAAAAGAAAAACTTATTTTCAATTATAATAACAATAATTTAATTGAAAATTGAAAACCAATTGATATTTTTTGAGTAAAAATTTAAGTCTAATATTAATTAATAAATAAATTATTGAAACAATTGTTTTAACTTTAAGTCAAATATTAATAACAAAATTGAATTACAATTAAAACTCCATTAAATTGAGTGAAAATTAATTGAAAACTAATTTATATTTTGAGTACAAGTTGTGCTGAAATTTAAGGATAAATTGATTTCAAATTTGAAATCAAAACAAAAAAAGTCAATACTTTTTGAATCCAAAAAGAAATACTAAAAATAAGACCAAAAATACATTGAAATCAATGCAAAGGTAATGAATATTAATCTTAATATCAAATGAATTGAAATGTCTTTTAAACTCAACTTTGAGTTCACTTTTAATTAAAAAATAATAATTAATAACAAAAAAAGTCTTCAATTCTTCAGCCGTTTAGACATTCTTCGGGCCTTTGGATCCGTTTTCTCCTCTAATTGTTTGCGTTTATAATCCGATGATCTCTTAGTCTTAATCTTTTGTTTAGATCTCGTAATGATATTATAATTACTTTTATTACTGATCTTTAAATTGGTTTTACATTCAATCGCTTTCTTCGCCTTCTTCTCCCGTTTCTGGCCTTCAATACAATCACTGCTATTATCACAAGCGATGCTCTGCTGCTGATCGGCGGCCACAGCGGCGACCGCGTCGACGGCGACACCACTACAGCCAGCGCTGACCATCTCATCGATGAGCTCATCGGTCAATTGGTCGGCGATATTGGGTTCACTGTTTCGGGAGAAGTATTTGTTCCTAATCTTTGCGTTCCAGCACTGAATGGCCTCAATCTCGGAGCGGAAGGACTTCAAGGTCTCCAAGTGGTTGGTCTGGTTGTCACCCAAGGCCTCAAACTGTTCAATCTGTTGCTCGATCTCACTCTTAAGCTGTTCACAGGTGGCCGTGGACTCCATTTGCCGCAATCGGAGGTAACTCTTCAGCTGTTCATTCTCTCGGGTCAACAAATCCCTCTTATGTCTCAACCTCTGGGTCTCATCCAACAGCTCACTGGCCTCCTCTTCACCCGACTCACCAACACTTGCATCCATTGCCGCCAATAAGCGATTGAATCAATCAATTGATTGTTGTTTTCAATTGTCTTATAATTATCACTGATTTTGAGCCAATGTTTGTGTTTTTGTTTGACTTTTAATCTAAATATTTGTTTGTTTTCTGTTTCTATGGAAACGCCTTTTGGTTACACTTTTTGGCGCTTATTATAAATGTTTACAATTTTTGAAAGTATTTTGTCTTTAATTTGATTTTAATTTTAGTTTTTATTATTTTTTTTAAACTTTTATTTAATTATGTTTTTTATTGATTATATTTTTGTTCAAACTTTAGGTGTTTTTGTGAAACACTTTAATTGAATTAATAATTATTGTGTTTTCATTGAAAGATAAGATCAATAGCTGTTGTGAACCGAAAAAGTTGTGATAAAATCTCTTTTATATTATTAATCATAAATGAAAGCAATTTATCTTCAGATGGTTTGGTCCGCAAATGATATCCCTTTTAGACATAACTCATGAGTTACTCACTTCTGATGTTTGCTCTCATCAATCAAAATGTGAAAATGTTTTACAATTTGATTACAAAACACAATATTTTTAGCAAATAATTGATTGTTTCTCTCAATTAATATACATTTTGTTTGTCTTTATCTCAAATTCAAATCATTTTTATTCAACAAAACATTTGTCATTTAAATGAAAATATTGGAAATGAAATGAAATCTATATTTTCCTCTCTTTTATAGTATTTTCAATCAATTTCTGTGTTTTTATATTTTCATTTAATTATCTTCAAAATCGATATACAATTTGATTTGAAATGAAATATTGATTACAAGAACTTGTGTTCAAATCTATTGCTTATTGTATAAGAAATTACAACTTATTTCACATTTCTATAAAAATAATTAGTTTTTTCTCATTTACTTTCCGGTCGTTTAAAACTATAGTTCAATTGAAGAGTGAATTAAATTAAATGAAAAACCATTAAAACCTTTATTGACTTAAAAAAAGACTGTCTTTGTCTTCAAACACATTAATTTGAAGTAAAAATTGTTGAAACACTTGAACTCTAACTGTAATTGATTTCATTGAGAGTTGATTTAACTGATGATAATGTGAATCAATGTTTTCAAAACACTATCAATGGATATGAAGTCTTAAATAACTGTCTATATGTGTAATAACGCCTATCTTTGACACAAAGAGTAATATTTCAATATTAAAAGCAATTGAAAAAGTTTTGATACAATTGTTGGG
The DNA here is from genome assembly GCA_034687845.1 of Pantelozetes paolii. Taxonomy (NCBI): domain Eukaryota; kingdom Metazoa; phylum Arthropoda; class Arachnida; order Sarcoptiformes; family Oribellidae; genus Pantelozetes; species Pantelozetes paolii. Next base: position 26,524 of record JAQGAT010000139.1, read on the forward strand.
GAATTGGCTCTGAATTATGGGAATTATTCTGAACTCAGAAAAAGGCTATAAAACATGTCTTTTGTATGCATTGAGTGCTGAATCTCTGATGATATTCAATGGAAACTTCAAATAAATTGTTATTTTCGTCGAAAGCTTTAGTAAATGAACTTTTAGTGCATATAATATATGACAAAAATATCCTAACATTTAAGGTCTGTTTGTAATCAAAATTAATGACAACTATTCTGTTGAGAATTTTTTGTACACTTTATGACAAAAATTTATTTTCTGTTAATTTCGGAAAATGTTTTAAACATTAATACAATTTCCCTTAGATTTCATGAATAATGAATGAATTCATGAATCTCTGACACAAAACACAAAAGTAAAGTCAAAATTCAAGCGGAGTTTAAATATAATTAGTTTTTATGTCCTTTCTTTAAGTGCTCTGAATTTGATTGCATTTGTTTACAGAGAAATAGTTTTTGTTTTAAAATTCGTTGAAAAAAATAATAAAATATTTTCACAAAATATAATATAAATTGAAATTTAAGTTAAAATTTTTGTTCACTTCAGAAGAATATTGTATTTCATGTGAAAAACTGAACAAAAAATTCACAATAAATTGAATGAAAAAAGGCTTTAGTGTTAGGAATGCGCACAAACTGTTTGCTTGTGATGCTGGCAGTGATGCCTCTGATATAGCGATACCTACACTGCATAGCATAGGCTGCCTGTGCTCTAAAGCCGCATCTCTCAGATTCTGTCGTTCACTCTTTACTTACAGTTTTGTTTATTCAATGTTTGAATTTTCATACATAGTGTCGAGACATATGAATCAGTGGTGAGATTTTAGAATCTGTTATAATTGAAGCAACACTAGTCTGTCTACCTGTGCTCACACAGTAATCACTATTGAATTATGTCTTCAAGTTTTCCAAAGCATTTTTGTTTTCATCGGTTCGTTAGCTTCTTCTGTGCTGTGAGTATAATATCTATAGATATTTTTGAAACATTCACTCCTTTACTACTATAATATTGTACTACCGATGCTCTCCACTCACTATTTCTTTCTTATATTACGGATCGATATTTGTTTTATTTGTATAAAGCGTTTACACTATCAGAGGCTGAGCACTGGTGAACAGGGCATCAGATATTGTTAATTCAATTTAGTTTTATTTGTTGAGTTCAACACAATCTTTTGTAACTCTTCTCAGAGTCTTCTGAATATTATCTCAAACAACACAACAATACCTAAACGTCTATTCAATCATTTGCGGACACAATCCCTTTGTGTCTGTGTTTTAATCCATAACTTAGCAAATGATTGCTTTTCATTGTAAGAGATATTCAATAAGATTATAAACATTTAATTCTTTAATAGATTAGCGGAAAATCCGGAATTAGTTTAATCTTGTTTTCAGCCGTTATTAGCATTTGATTACTGAATAAATGTCTGAAAAATCCATTTTAATTAAAAATTTATTAAAATTCTTGATTCAAATGTTGAGTGCATTGAAAGTCATTAGAGATTATCTTAAACTTCATTGAGATTTCAAAAATTAATTAGTTTTTGAAAAATTTCAAAACGCTTTCAGTCGTAAACAACTTTTATATCTTTTCTCAAAATCTAATTTCAGTTTTGAAAATAAAAATAAAAATCATTTAAATGGCAATCAATTTGTTATAGCTTTTGATTATCGGTTCCTTCGTTGTGATCATCAAAAAGGACTGCAGAGCTCTTCCACTGCCTAATGATAACAAACTTTTGCCAGCGATTATCACAAACCATAGCTTTATGGAGGACTTTGTTAACCATTTTTACGACACAATACAAATATATCACATAATCGTCATCAGCGCTGATGTAATCCTATTCCTGTTGGCATTCATTAACATCAGTCCATCGCAAGAAGATCTTAGATTTGGGTTTCATCTACTCGTGAGTGCATTCACTTCATTGATCACAGTTTCCACACTTTTATTGTTATTTAAATTGAAATTCCGTTCAAATACTGAACAAAATTGAAATAGTTTTGAAACAAAGTTTGAATTAAACCCTAAAAATAGGTGATTATAATATTGGGCGGCATAACTCTCTTGACATCCTATGCATCATATGTGGCATTTCAGATGCCATGTCATTCACAGACACAGATTGGGGACAAACCGTCTCACACTAAATACGCATATCATCACAACAGTAAAGACAAAACTCCTGTAAACGCTTACATAGAGGAGGACATCCTTATGTTAGCCGTCACAGGGATGGATGGTTTGGCGGCCTTTCTCTTCTTCTTGTCTACAGTTGTCTTATGTATAGATGCCAGAGAAGAGGCTATTCAGGACGAGTATGTGGCCAGAGTCAGGTCCAGTATATACTGATCCCAACCTTTTGCACATAAATTTTGATTATTGAAGAAAAATGTAATGAAAAAAAGTAAATGACTTTATATTCAAAGAAAAACAAAATATAATTGAATTTAATATAAAAATTGGTTTAAGAAAACGATTTTCTCTTTTTTAAACTCAATTTAAAATTTGATCAAAAAGTATAACAAAACAACAAATCATTTGACAACAAATCCAAATACATATTATTTGTAATTAACTATTCATTGGTTTAATTAACTGAAGTATAATCGCAAACAATTGCTCAACAAATTTCAATCTTCAACAATAAATGTCATTTCATTTTGGGAAACAATTACATATTTTCTTTGATTTTGTTATCACTTTAGATATAGTCTTAGATTTCGTTAATTTCATAAATGAAAGCATTTTTTAGATTAATTTAATCGATGTATAGTAAAAAACAAAATAACAAAAACACAAATATATTGTAGTTATCGTTATATTGCATACAATTTGTTAGTAATTCCTGTAATTTATAACTTATTTTTACATTCAATTCAGTTTTCAGATTTAGTTTTTAAACAAAACAATAATTGAAATAATTTTAATGAAAATATTAATGAAAAAGTGAACACAAATTGAAGAGATTATTGAATGAAATGCTTGTTATGTATTGAAAATTAATTTTTTAAAATTCTTGTATCAGTTTTTATGAAAGAAAGTAAAGAAATAATAAAAAATAAACAATTGTTTAAAAATATTTATTTATTATTATTGAAAAATATTACTTCATTTGAATAATAAGAAAAATAATTTCATTTTTTATTGAAAATAGATTTTTGGTTTGAAATCAAAATTCAATCAAATATTTTGTATATGTTTTGATGTAAAGTTTGATAAATGAGGAAAAATGAGTAAAATATTTCATTCAATTGTAAGGAAACGACTGAAAATTGGATCAATAAATCGATTCCTATATTGCAATCAATTATCTGTATTTCACTGTCGATAAGACAAAACATATTTTTACTTTTAATCAGTTATTTTGTAACAATATTTTGGACGCATTGCTAATACTATATGAAAATTAAATTATAGATGAAGTGATAAATTCTTTATTAAGGTCTGCACTGGTATTAGGTTTACACTGGTATTACAGTCTATCTGTTATTATTTCTGACATTCTTTATATCAAATAATATCTAAACCATTGAATGAGATGTCATTAGTTGTAAATCCAGAATATATGCAAAGCCTTAAGCACTCATAACTGGACTAATGTTTGCAAACAGAAAGTTATCCATAAAAAGGCTTTTCTGATATAAAAACATCTTATAATCTATTACTGAATCACTGATACCAGGGGTAAAAAAAGGCAATAACAGGGATTTGGAAATAAGAAAATAGATATTTCATAAAAATAGTGGATTTAGGCTCAGAATAGTTTTGCTTTTAAATGAAGGCATTAATAATTAATGAATTTTAAGGCAGACTTTTGATTTAAAATTTATGTTTGTTTAAAATTATGATTAAATTTCCAATCATTTGAATCCAATATCCAAAGGGGGCTAAACATGAATTGTGATTAAATAAGCCCAAATAGTTATGGATGTAAACCCCCTTAAGACAACTTGAACATTTAATATATTGAAATAGTGCTTTGCTTTGTCGATGTTGTGCACCTCCCCATCCATACCCCCTGTGCTTAAAGACGATATATCAGTAATGATTTATAACTTAACTTCTCTGATGTTTGATCTAATACTTGACTCAAATATCACTATAAGATTGGGATTTAATATTCATATATTAAATAATATAGAGTTTTAGTCAATATATCAATATTTGATATGTCATGTCGTGGACAGTAATGTCTGCAATGAAAGTCATGCTCTGAATCACACCATACGATAGTATGAGTGACTATCTGTCCATAACTTATCTCATGAAACGATATTAAATGTTTTGAACAACAGTTTAATGACAATAAAGTGACGTTTATTTCGCCTAAACTTTAAGAAAAAATAAATAAATTCAGTCAAAGATAAGACCATTTGTTGACTCAAGTCGTGAGTTGTCTCATCTGTTTTGCAAAATATTTGAATTGATTTCAGAGCCAAACAAATGATTCAATTATTTCCTATAGAAATAGAGATCTATTTTCAGTTCCTAATGGTTTGAAACAGTTTTTGTCGATAAATAGATATAAAATTCAATTTATAGTGAGTTTAAGTGCAGATCTGAAACTACTATTGATTTGAAGTCATTATGAATACAATTTGCTTTCAATAAATGAATTGTTATTTTGTTTCACATGTGACTGATTTGTTCAATCGGTTCAATGATTGCATCGCTGTTGGGAACAGCACTTTTGCCGAACCGTAGTCTATTTGATTTGAACACTAGTAAGACCAAGGCTATAATCCTGAAGTTAATGACATGAAAGCCTAATATTGCACTATTTATCCAGAATTTGTGTTCATCTAAAAGATTATTTTGGTATAGGATTGTAGATATAGTTGCCCTTGGACATCTGTCAAAGCCATAGATTATTTGTAATTGACATTCAAATACTTGTTTCACAAACGATAAGTGACTTATCCAACGCAACTCTTCCGGCAATTCCTCTAAGGGTGCGAAGAATCCGCATAACATTACAAGTGCCAGATATATGCCTATCGACAGCACTGATGACAATTTGTCACTAGAATTGGCTATTATTCCTATTGTAAACCCAATTCCTTGTGCACAGAGAACCCCTGCAATCAATACACTAATATAAGCCAACAGTCTTTGGTTGTCATCGATTTGATTGTTATTTTTATATATAATTAGCGAAAAGCATATCGTAATTAACAGACATAACGGCAATTCAACTATAGTTTTGGACCAATAATAAGCACCAGTGCTATACCAACCTATCATTTGGTATAGGATTGGCATTAATAAATAAATTCTTTAATTGTATTCAAAATAATTTGATTTAAATATAATGAAAGAAAAAGATAATGAGTGTCAACACAAATGACTAACCATTTCTGTGTTCATTGAAGAATATCTTCACTTCTGTGGCAAAGATAAGAGTTGTCGCCACAAGAAGTAGAAACTGAATCAAAATACCGGCGAAGAAGTGAAGTCTTAGGTTTTGAGATAAAAGCGATTCCTCTCTTAAGGCTTCGTATGTTTTGACACAACTGTGGTTTGAATTATTGCCTAAAGAGAAACAGCCGTCGATTTCGCCGCAATGTTTGTTATAGAGCTTTGTGGTCACTAATCCCAGGCCAACAATGAATATAAACTGAATGGCCATTGCTTTCCATTGGGATCTAAATGAATAAGAGGCAGACCTCTGAAACAAATACCACATTTGCTTTATACTAAAACCATGACTCTTCTGAACAATGCCTTCCGGCGCTAAAAAGCCCTCGAGTTTACACCTTTGCTTCAAATACTGTTTATCATTGATTGCTTGATAGGCCAGTCGTTGCAGATTATCGCCATATTTGGACGCAATCTTCAACAGCAGTTCAATGGGCACCTGATGTTCTCTCAGTGCAAACCCCGTAGCCGTCAAATGAGAGTTAAGTTCTTGTGGCGGGCCTTCAAAGACACAGACACCACCCTTTCCTAACACATACAACCTGTCGAAGAGCATCAGTACGTCATTGTTTGGCTGATGAATGCTTGTGACGATCGCTATGTTGTGATTTCGGGTCAATTCCTTCAAACACTGGACGACCTGTTATTCAATTCAAATACCAATCAATTGATTGAAATTAAAGTACAATTGACTCACAATTTCTGCTGCATTTGAGTCCAAACCACTCGTCGGCTCATCAATGCATAGAAGGTTTGGTTTCTTGATTGCTGTTAACTCTAACGCAATGGCCAGTCGTTTCTGTTCACCGCCACTACAGTTCCCAACAGTAGTTGCTTCGATGTCTGATATCATGAGCTGTGCCAACAGTTTCCTTGCATTGGATTTATGATCAATGCTTTCGTATTCTTCGCTATTCTTCAACTTTGATGCATAAACGAGGGATTGCATGGCAGTCAACCCCATAAGCAGGTGCTCTGAAACGTCTTGCACTATAAAAGTGGACCGGATTTGTCTTCCGTTGCTTAAATGAATTTGTGTATTATTATCGACCTCGCTTAAATTACGACCGTTAATGCACTTCAATAGAGTTGACTTTCCAGCACCCGATGGTCCCATCAGTGCATTCAAAGTCCCGAAATCTATTGAACCGTTTATTTCTTTTAAGATAACTTTAGGCCTTTTGCATAACAGGGTTCGACCATAGAGTGTAAGGTCAATCCAAGCGATGGCCAATTCAGGCGCCGTTGGATTATTTAATTCAATTTTATTGTTACTAATATTATTCAACATTTTCTTGACTTCAATATCAGAACTATTGTTAAGGAAATCAAAAACTATTTTATAAAACATTTTTATAAATTAAATATTTTTAAAATTTCCAAAAATAAATGACATTTGAAACTAAAACTCAATTAATAATTTCAAAAGTCATTGAAGACATCGAAAAACTATTTTTCGTATAATTAATTGCATTTTATCATCTATTTGTAGTAAAAAAATGCCAAGGTGAAGTGATTGACATTTAAAATATTTAAATCAATTTAATAAGTTTGAAATTCTATCACAGAATGTACACAAACAGTGAATGTCTGACTCTGGGATGTGCTTCATCACTGTTACAGTACATACAGCTAACGATGGGAAAGGGTATTAAATTAATGATTTCTCTATTCATGCTGTGCTTAACAGTGAGGCCGAAGATCAATGTTATCGGAAATGGTCTTTTAGAAAGAGATCATTACTTACATAATAGTTGACCTTGTTAATTAATTAATTACAGCGTTTGTGATTGTTTATTAATAGTTTAGCTTTGAATACTTTGTCTTGAGTTTTATCTCGGATATCAGCTAAAACTGTTTGCAAGTAATCAAACAATTGATGATATCTTTGAAACACAAATAAATTGTTTTATGAAATTTGGTTTCAATTTATAAGATAATAGTTTAATATTTTCAACATTTAAGTAAATGTTTTGAAAATAATTCCAAATATTTTAACGATAAAACCGTTTTTTAAAAACAAACACATCTGAAAATCATCTCTCAATTAATTGAAAGCAAATAATATAATGTATTTTTTGGATAAAAATGTTTTGAAATAATGATCTCTTTATTCAATGAATTAAATGCTAATTCAAATAATTTATGCAAAAATACATTACTATTTCTACAATTAATCGTTTGTTTGGTTTAAGTTTTTTGTTTGATTTGTGTATTAATTGAATCCAAAAATAATTGTTAAATCGATAACTAATTTGAATTAATCTAAAAATTAATGGTTTCTTTGAAATCGATTTTTAAATTGATTTAATTTATTAGTTATTCAGACATTGAAGCTATGATTAAGAAAAAGGTTTTAGTCTTTTTGGACAAACTTACAGATTTGACTGAAAATATAGTGAAATATAGTATAATATGCAAAATTGTATAAAAAATGATTCTGAGCACTTGTATTACAGTAAATCACAATTAATTAACGTTTCGTTAAATAGTCTTAACTTTTTAAAAACAGTTTTCAATTGAAGGCTGTGTTTAATATATCGTACAAATTGTGTAACCGATTATTGTTTTACTATTTTTTTATTTTATTATTTTATTATTAGTTGTTTTAATCTCAAACATAGTATCAATTTGTTGTCAACTTTTACTTTTTAAGTAAAATTTCACAACATTTTAATCACTTTTAGTAAAAGTATTGATATAATGAAGTTTAAGTCAATACCTGGGTACTTCTATTAGGTTGATAAAAGTTTACTTATATACATCCCGTCCTAAATATCTTCAGTAAATAAACCTATTTTTAAGTTTAAAAAACATTTGTTTCAAGTTTTAAATTATATATAAACTATTCATTTTATAACTAATATTGAGTTGAAATAATGTACTGAAAGTTGTTACAGTACATTTAACCTGTAATGTGTAATTGCTACACCTTAACACTTGAATGGATGAACGAAACAAATTTTTATTCAAAGTTTTTATTTTTTGTATAAAATTTATAAAATTATTTGCATTTAAGTGAAAATATTTTGAAATCTATTGATTGATTCATTTATTACGAAATATTTATTATAAGTAAAAAATTATTCAAATATTTAAAATATTTAATAACTAAGCCATTGTTTTGAACTACTAGCAACTTGATCAATTAATCTAGCACATGTTTATTAGACTCTCATTATAACAAAAATCAGATGAAATATAAATTTAAATGTTCAGAAAATGTTATATAATTTTACTTTATTTTATTAATAAATGAAATCATTTTGAAAACATTATTACAGATAATGAAAATAAAGTCAATGTTTAAGAATCTGATTGAAATCATAACTGATTTTAAAATTGACTCAAAAAAGGGTCACAACATGTGAATGACATTGCATTGCAATTATTGTCTTAAGAAATAACGATATATTGAAGATCTGAATAAATATTTGTTAAATCATTGAATGATTGAATTATTATAACATTTACGCAACAATTGATAACAAAAGACAATCAATAAAATAATGTGAAATCAATTAATGCTTGGTTTTGTTGACGTAGTGTTGATTTGTTGAGTGCCTTAACATCCGATTTATATCTTGTTTTATGAGTCAATTGGAAACAACGATAACTTAATTACATTAAAGCCTGACATTTGATTTGATAACAAAATATTTCTGAATTGTTTGCAACAGAAATACATTATTTTATGTATAAATTAGTGCACATTAGAGCTGACGTGACATAACTGAGTGGAAAGGCGTTCTCAGACTTTAGTCGCTATAATAAAATCAGTTTTCAATTGTTATTTCAATTTCAAAGTGATTTCAGTATTTGTTTCAAAGACCGAGAGTTGATATACCTATTGTGAAGCCATGCATATTGTCAACACACCAGCCCTTCCCTTCTGGGGTCATATACCAGAAGGTGTACATCCAGGAACAGTCATCCAAATCGATGGACATGTTCCTCAGCACTGCCACAAATTTGAGATTAACTTATACTGTGGTAACGAAGTCGGACATCACGCGGAGAAGCACTCAAACATTGCTCTTCAGTTAAGACCCAAAATTCATGGCAAGAAAGTGATTGCGAATTCACGACAATTCGGGAGTTGGGGTCATAAGGAAAAGCACCGGGACTTTCACCATTTACATCATGGACAGGCTATACAATTGATGATAATCGCTGAGCACCAGCACTTCAGAGTTCAGATGAATGGACACACAATCTTCCACTTTCACCACCGATGCCCTCTACATGAGGTCCGAGTTCTTAATATTGAGGGACATTTAGATGTTCATAGGATTGAGTACAGACACCAACATATGGGTGTTAGTAATGTCTACCCAACTGCGCCATCAGCACCCTACTACCCTGCTACCCAAGGTCCATATCCCGTAACATATCCAGTGCCAACACCTGCACCCGTGTATATGCCACCTGTTATACAACCCTCGTATATACCACAAACTGTTGTAATTGAAGAGCATGGTCATCATCACCATGGGCATCATGGTGGAATTATAGACGCTGTGTTTGGTCACCACGGCCATCATGGCCATCACGGGCACCATGGTCATCATGGACACCATGGCCATCACGGCGGCCACCACTGGTGATCCAATAAAGCAATTATTTTAATCAAAATTTAGATAATTTTAAAAATTTATTGTATTTTTGTCTGAATTTAAGACTTCTTTATATTTTATTGTTTTGTTTCTCTAAATCCAAGAATAAAATGAAATTATTTGTAAAAATTGTATGAATTATTGGAAAATATTTTTTTAACACAGAGTTTTAGTGCAAATATTTTTTAATATAAATTTTTTGAATGTTTTTTCATTTGATTTATGTTTATATTAAACTGTATTTTCAAACAATTCAGATACAAAACTATTAACTTAATGGCACTTCAAATGAATTTTATGACAATAAATGAAATTTTTTATTGAAAAACACAATAATTGACAAAATATTATAGAATTTTATTAATAAAATATCACTTTTGCTAAAAACGATTACAATTTAACAATCATTTTAATCTAAAAATATTATTAACGCCTTGAATAACACTAATAATGATAACTAAGAGCTGTTTTTCAAAGTCATTACAATCTGGAAGTGACGGCCGTTTGCATCCATTTCCTCGTAAACCTTAACCAAAAACAGAGATATTGTCTGTATTTTTGAGAAAACTAATTGTTTTCTTGAGTTAAGTCATGAATATTTGATTTGAATTAACATTTCTAACAAACATTTTATTTTCAGTTGAAATCACAAAAAGATTTTTAATTTTATTTAACATTATTTTCGCTGAAATAATAATATTCTGTATTTCAAGGACTGAACTGAAGTTTTCAAACAATGATAGAGTGTTTGCAAAAATATTTTGATACAATTGATCAGTAAATGATTGATTGAAAATTGAATTTCTGACCCCTTAATAGTAAATATCCCTTAAATTGTTTACAATTCAATACAATGACAAATATTATTATGAAATCTATTTAAAAATTATTTCAATTGTATTTTAATATCAATTTTTATTGAATCTGTTTTTTGTAAAATATTTTTTCATTGAATTATATTACGATTCTTTCACTTGTATTATGAAATCGATTCAAACTTTGATCTTTTCATTGACTTTTGTGAGCATTTGTTAAAACCCTTATGTCTTATCAAATCTTTTTTCACTATTGATATTAAAATAATTGTGTGATTAAGCCCTTGGAGTATATTATAGGACATAAGGAGGTGTTCTCACTGTTGATGACGTTTGACATTCATTTCATCACTTCATTAATCATAACCATTGAAACAATATTCAAGAATAAATATTTGCATTAATATTGCATTCAATTATGAATTCATTTCATATAATAAAACAATTAAAATATATTTAGAAAAGCGTTTGTTTTGAAAAAAATATATAAAATTTCAATTCAATGAAAATACACCTGTGATTGAGATAAAGGGGCTGTTTTTCCAAATGTCAAATCTAAGTCTTTGATATTTTGATAGACGGATATAAAATGTGTCAGAATATTTTTAGGGCGTCTCTGAAAACCACTAAAATATCAATTATTTTATCAATTGATTACAAAAACATTATTTCATTTTATGCAACCGTTACTAAGCATTGAGACAATGATATTGTCTTTCCTTTGGTATTGAGTTTCTAATAAAAGCCTTTCATTTCAACAATAATTTCAGTCTTTTGTCTATTTTACTGCTATTTCTGTCAATTATTTTGTCGACAATGCATGTCATAAACCACCCGCCGATCCCCTTCTGGGGACACATACCAGAGGGAGTACATCCCGGGCTAGTGATCCATATCGATGGGCATATACCACACCATTCCGAACGCTTTGACATCAATTTGGTGAAAGGTCATGAAGTGGGTCATCACGCGGGACACCACAGCACTATTGCTCTCCACGTTAACCCAAGAGTACACGAAGACTATGTTGTCTTGAATTCAAGACATCACAGCGATTGGGGTCATGAGGAGCGTCACCGACACACCCATGCCCTCCATAGAGGCAATAATTTCAATATAACTATTCACGTGGAGAGCGAGTACTACAGAGTATCAGTGAATGGCCACCATCTCTCCAATTTCCACCACCGGATGCCATACCACGAAGTGGGCACTCTATGGATAGATGGCCATGTTGAGATCCGCAGTATTGAATACAAAAGAGAGCACGAGCACGGCCAATTCCAACCGGCCTTCCAGACCAATGTGGGGTATGTGCCTGGTCATATTGAGGGGCAGCACCACCATCACCACGAGCCCCACCATCACCACCACAACTACTAAAGCTAACAGTTTTGGTCTCAATTAGAGTTGTAGTGAAAACTAGTTTAATACTAAATGTTTGAATGTTTTGATTGATTATTAGATTAAATAAAAAAGTATTAAAAAGTTTTGTCTTTTATTTGATATAAAATTTATTGTTTTAATAAATATGTAAATCAAAACAAAACAACAAAAACTATTGAAATCAATGTTAACTCTGAACTAATTACAAGACAATCAACTAATTTAGACAAACCTTTCATAAGAGAAATATTTAATTGTTTGGCTGTTGTGGTCAATGAAAACAATAATCCAATTATTCATTAATTTTTAGTTAATATTTTAATTAGTTTTGAACTTTCAATGAATGAATAACTGAATGAATAAATGAATAAAATATTCAAATCAGTGACAGAAAGGAGTGTTTTTAGGAAATTGTCTTTTTTTTGTTACATATAATTAATTAGAGTATAAAAAGTTGAGGGAAAGTATGATTTAATTATTATCTGTTGAACTGTTTGTCCGAAAATGTATTATAAAATTAATTTTCCAATAAATTGAAACAATTTTTTGTATTTTCTCAACAAAACTCTAAATTAATGCCAAATTTTTCCGAAAACAAGAAATTCTAGTGTTTTATATGAAATATGAATTATAATCACAACTCAATTGGATTTTAATTGCTCTTAAACTATGAATTTCATGCTTTGCTTGATATGTAATTCAAATTAACAGTTATAGAGATGAAAGCACTGGTAGCTTAGCCGTGAACGAGAAAATTTCACTTTAATAAAAATTAGGTCTTCAAGTGATTCAGTGATTTAAAAGTTGTTTTCAACAAAAAATAGTAATTTTTATTTTTATAGTTCTTATCTCAGAAATGACTTTATCTAATGACAGATAAAATACCTGTCTTATTGAGGATTTGTTTTTAATCCAAGAGAAGAGAGATGTCCTTCAGTTATGTTAATTAGCGTTTCGGCTAAAAGAGATGTTAAGACATGTAATAAAGGCCTAAATATTAATGCATTTTTTGCAACATTTTTGACATAAATAGTGTTTAAGTCGTGATTATGTGAGCACTTGTTTGAAAAGTTAAAAAATTGTTATCAAAGAGATTGAGAAAGTGTTTCTGTGTTTGTGAAAAACACATTTGAATTACACTAATAAGTAAAGTCAAGGGAAGCACAGGTAGTGTTGCCCTTGTATTACATTTCAATTGAATTCATTAATGATTATTTGAATTATATTTAAATGAATATAAAATACCAAATGAAATGAAAATTTCAAAATTTGTTTATTCATTCAGTCATTCATTGCTTTTATTGAAAATTACTTTAATTACATCTAAAATAAAAGTAAACGTAAACTAGTATTGAATGAAAAACCCCTGTATTTGATGTCAAAATAAAGTCTAAATTACTTTCAATTTCCATGTTTTATATTCAATGAAATCACGAGTGAAAGGAAATTTGAATTTCTTTTCCCTTTCAAACCACTTCTCAATTAAAATCAAATCAGTTTTGATTTAAATAAAACTTTAAATATATAAACAATTTTTAAGTATTTGTTTGAGTAGTGGGAGCACTGGTAGGACCGGTATTACAATTAATGCCATCATTATCCACACTATTTGTATGAATAACGCGATTATTATCACTAATAATGTTTGAATTATTAATATCCAGACCATTGACTCGATTGATGTCATTTGCAATGAGTGTTAAACTATTGTTTTCAACACTTAGTCTTAAGGATTGACTGATGGCCTCATCATAACTGGGCGGCCCGTCGTCTAAATATATTTGATTTAATTCAGTCTCGTTTTGATGCCTTAGCGGCCAAATCAATGCCAGTGATGGCACAGTTAGAGAAACAGGATATGTTTGGTTTGATGGTGTGGTAGGGTTAGGGAACACCATATTATGAGTGGTTGGAAATGTCCTTCTCGTAACCCAATTGCTATTCATTGGGATCTGATTACGAGATCTGTCAAAGAGGTCGTCAGAAGACGACCATTTCCTGTGCGCTGTACTCAACAGTGCGAAGACCACAGCCGTCGCCACCACTACTAACATCATCAGCAGATGATTGGATGTGCCTCTCATGCGGACGATTAAACACCTGCCGGAGTGACTCAAAATAAATCCGGGTCTGCACTGACACGAGCCTATCCGGCACTCGGCGTTTGGGTCGTGTATCATACAGTGCTCATTGTCTGAACAGCTTTCGCCAATCAATTGTGAAACACATCTCCTCTTACGGAACGAATACCTGAAGGTTGGCTTACATTTGCATTGTTTGGACAGTTGGTCACAATAGGAATGGTTTGAAATGCACTCTTGAGATGACAAACAGTTTTCATTTACTTGTTTTTTTAAAACACAATCTTTGTCTGCACTCAGATAGTGGTCGGACGGACACATACAAGTGCCCACTATTTTAAACAAATTGTCTGTTTTTAGCAATAGTTTGAAAGTTTTTATATCTAGTTCTTTGTCCTCTGAGAAGCACCCGATGTTTGGCATCTGAGTGGACAGACACTGTTCCGTTAGATGACATGACTCGGAATAGTTTTTGGGCGCTAAACAAAAGTTTTCAATTTTCACATTGAAATCATTTTTACACAAACATTGATTCAACGTTTGGTTACAATACGAGCCGACAGTGTCTTCACAGCCGTCACTAAACCGTTCAAAATCACAAACATTTAAAACAACATTACTTTTGACTAAAACTAAAACATTGATTGAAAATAGTATTAAAATGAGATAAAACTTATTCATTACGTAAACAATTGATTAGATTTTGAAGTTTGAAAGCAAAACAACAATTCATTCACTTTTTTGTAAAACATTTATTGATTGTAAAAGTTGTGCCAAAAGTTTCGCTTTCACTAATCACTAGTCCGACACTGATATCAGGCATTAAATGAGCCTCAAAAAACAGCCTATGCTTATGAACCGCACCGACACTTTGTACGCAACATTTCCTTCGACACCAAACTGGTTGTACAGATAGTTGTCCTTCAAATCCAATATAATTGGACTCAAAATAACACAAAAACTGAATTAAAATGTTATTTAAAAATGAAAAATAGTTTTTATAAATGAAAATAATAGTCAAAAATATATATAAATTTTGTTTAGATTTGCACTAAAAGTGAATATTATTGCTGATTTTCGTCGACATTGAAACCAAGAGAAAACAATTGAAAGTGTCACTGATTATATTTTATAATTATTATTAAATTAATGCCAGCACTTGAATCCTAGGATAGGTTTACTAAGAAATAATTACTTTAATTATAAAAGTTTTGAATAATTGTATAAAGTTTTTCATTTCAGCACTTATTTCATACTTCAATAGCTCTTTAGGATTGAATGAGTCTTAAAGTCACACGAAATGATTGCAAAAAATATTAGACATTATATGCACTGAAGAATAATATCGTCTTAAAGAGTATATGATTTAATATTTATTCAATTTTTAGGCAAACTTTATATCAAAACAAAACATAATTGAAGTTTAATTGAGGTGTTTTTTATATTAATTTTTTTTGTTGACATTTACTTAATCTTTAATTATCTTTACTAAAACTGGTTTAGAAATTAAAAGCAATTAATTTTGGAGACAATAATTCAATCAAAATTTGGGCTCAATTTTCTTCAATTACATCATATCTTCAATTAAGATCATTAGCTCTGACTATCAGCCACTAAAAGATAGTGTGGTTTTCATTTCACTTTCAATTTATGTCAAAATATGTTTTTATATTTTTAAATAATTAGTGATTAGTTTTCCTCAAAATGTTTCAAATATTAATAAATTATTTGATCGGAAAATTGTGTAACACTTTCCCCAGCAATGGATCACTGCTTTTCAGGGGATATAATAACTTATTGTTAATAAGGGGGTATTCTAGCAATCAATGTACAGTTGATTCCACACTGATATTGGATTTTATATTTTCAGCGAAAATACATTCAATAATTGATAGTATTTTTGCATTCAATTATAAATAGCAATAAATCATTGATATTTTAATGCAAATTAATTTTAATAAAGCTCCTGACATCTACCACCTGGGTATAATTCACAGATGATAAATGTATTATTTATTAAAATATAATTTCAAACTTTATTTAAAGTTAAATAAAGTGTTAATATTTATATTCAAATTCAATGATGACATGAAATCATGAGTTTTTGGTTCATTTAATTAAATATTTTATTTCTCTTTCACTTTGTTTTAGAAATAAATAAAAAACTTTCAGAAATGAGTTAAGAATTGAAAATGAGTTTAAAATTTTCATTTCATTTAACTGTTGAAGCGTTTAATTGCAAGCATTTGTTGTGAAATACTTTTCCCATACCTTCCCATCGGTTGTTGTTTTTGTGTTATTTTGTATTTCTGGAAATGTTTGAGGTTTTGATGGAATCACAAAAAGTTGACATAAAAATGATGTTTAGATTAAATTGTTTGAAGTATTTTAATATTCATTTATCGTTAGGCAATGCAAACACAAAACCTTGAGTTTATGAGTGCTTCACAAAAAATACATCAAAAATAATTGAAACTCACGTCTGTTTGCAGTAAATAAGTGAATGTCAGCTGTATTTGAAATGAGATTCAATTTATTGTTATATCTATTGATTTGATCTCATTTTTTGTGATTATTTTCTTTAACTGTTATATAATCTTAACTTAACTTTCATATAAAGAGATTGTTTCTCACAGTAAACGAAATTAAATGCGTTTTTATGTGTTTCAGTATTTAATCTAAATATTAAATGCATAACAAAATAAAACTTTAATTTCCAATACTATTCTCACAAGAAATGAGTTAATCGTTAATTCATTTTAAGGGTTAGGTATGAAAATTAATTTGTTTTATAACAGCAATGGATTTGAGCTCAAAATCCAGTACACAATCGATAAGGGGTTTGAATTGTAATTAAAAATAAGTTTAAATTATTTTATTATAATTTTTTTGTAGATTTTTGTCAAT
This sequence comes from Pantelozetes paolii, assembly GCA_034687845.1. Lineage (NCBI taxonomy): Eukaryota > Metazoa > Arthropoda > Arachnida > Sarcoptiformes > Oribellidae > Pantelozetes > Pantelozetes paolii. The sequence continues at coordinate 43,768 of JAQGAT010000139.1, forward strand.
TTTAATAACTCTTTCCTAAAGTATTTGATTTTGAAAAATGTCTGAAAATAATTAGTAAAACAGTAATTGAAGTATTAATTATGTCTTTGACTCTCATTTGATCGGCCGGTCATATGAATGACACTAATTCTGAAGGATATCTCAGCCGAAGGTTAGAGTGTTTTATATATTCACAAAATTGCAAACAATTTTTGTACAAAACATAAAAACCTTAAGAAAAATCATAAAACTTTTCAAATGATCTCTTTTTCACAATTGAATATTGGTTTGACTTTCACCACTCATACCAATCAATAGGAACAGTAATTATTAGTTTGCAATACAATAAAAGTGATATTAAATTGAGTTTTAATAAAATAAAAAATATATATTTGAACTGAAAAACAGAGAAACAATTTGTTTTCAATAGAGAACTAGTTTTTCATAAGATATCTAAGGGTTTATTGAAAAAATACAACAAATATGTCATTATTTTTATCATAAGAACAGTAAATATCCTTAACGATGACCAAGATATTAGTTTTGAAGGGCTTATGAATAGCTCACAAATTGCAGTTAAAATTGGTTTACAGTGACTCTTATCAAGATTATTTGATATTACAAAATCGTGCCAGCACACATTTCTCTATACAACACTTGTGTGAACATTTTATTCATAGCCTCTTTGCGCTCATGTCTTGAATCCAGGATTTAATTAAATTTTATTTATATACAAAAAAGTGAAAACCAGTTAAAAGTGTTCAAACAATCAGTAAATATATTAAAGATTTAATCGCAAAAGTAATGAATGAAAGAAAACAATAATTTTTAACTTCAAATGAACTTTAATTCAAAGATATATATCAGAAGTGTTTTTCACACAAACATTATTGAATAAAACGGTATATTTTGCCAAAATATGTATATCTATTGATATGCTCTCAATATTTTCAAAGAGATATTAAAATTAATTCATAATTAGTTTGCAATCAATTTGTACTTTGCTTTCACTTTAAGTGTAGGTTTGCTTTTAATACCATATTTTGAGATAAGAGTCATTCAGACAGTGGATTGACATCACGTAAGACTTGAATTAAATTTCAGTTGTTTTTTAGTCTTAATATTCAAATCAAATGATTGATTGAGTTTACACTTAATTTTATACACATTTCATATATGAATCACTAAAACGGCTTTTATTCACAACTTTTAACACAATTGTTTTGAATTGAAAACAAAAGGAGAAAACATTATAATTAAAAATCAATTTTGACAATGAATTAAGAAATCAATTGTGACTTAAAGTGTATAAAAAATAATAATTATGTTTAAGACTAACAAAAATAATTAAATAATGCTTTCTTTGAAACTAAAGATTAGGTCAGCCTTTCATTAGCCTAACTGACAGTACATTCTCTCATGAAATCACAATTACAGGCATTTGATTGAAGTATTTCTCTGCAAAAATGATCCGTCACTTAATGATCAATATTTCGAAATTCATGGATAGGTTTATGAAATATTCAATGTTTTATTTAAATAGGTTTTGATATAACAATGACTTCATTCTGGAGTGGATTTAATTGTATACTTATTGTCAAACATGTGTTGCCTCTTCATAGGAGGGCGGGTGGTCTGGCATAAGATTCATGGCCTGGCGTTCATTAAAGTTATTTATGAATCTCATGTCAATTAAATTCGTGGTATTTATGGTATTTCTCGCGACTTGTTGTCTGAAGTCAACAATATTTGAGTCAAAATAATAACACTTTCTATAAATCGATAATAAAATGAAAAGTAATGTCAAAACCAAAAGCAAAATAATCCAAAACACAATCGTTTGCGCAAAATGTTTATGATTTGCTGTGTATTCGTCGCCAACTAATAGACCCTTATTCTCAATATTGCACCTGAATATGTCGCCACACAAACAAACATCCCTTTGTTTGTCGTAATAATGACTATCACTACACCCACAGCGAGCGGAAGGGCTGAACATCAATGAAAGTGACTTTGAAGACATAGAGTCCACTATTTGGTTGACGGCTTTGTGCGCTTCCAATAGATTCCTGCCATTCCTAAAACACCCAATATTGGAGGCCTCGTGTTTGCGACACTGCTCTGTCAAATAGCAGCTCTGATTGAACTGACGGTGCGGTAAACAAAATCTATTGTCCAATACTATAGGATAGTTAGCATTGCATTCACAGTCGAGTACAGAATAATTGGTTTGGATTTTGTTAATGAAATTATTTGTGCAATAAATGTACTCTTTTGGTGATATTCTTAGGTTCAGTAGTGATTGCTGTAAACAACTGATTGTTTGGCACAAAACCAATAACACAATTGAGACTAAAACTAATGAAAATTGATTTTTCAGTAATGATTGGGCCATCGATTGACAACATTTAAAATGAAGACTTGAAGTAAACATTACTTTAATTCATAAAAACATTAATGAATTTAATTATAAAAGTCTTTATACAAAGTGAGAAATATATCGATAATAGCATTAAATGTAATAAAAAATAATCAAAACTTATGGCAATCTCTGTCGCTATCCGTCTGTCTCTTCAATTCAAACATTGATAACAATTATAATAACTTTAATTCAGTAATTAATAAATGATTTCTTTTATGCAAATGAAGTATTTTTTTGTAATCATTAGATATTTTTTTCAATTTTAGACATTTATATAAAGTTTTATCAAATGATTTTATAGAGTCTTCAGATTTAGACTAAATATTAAGATTTTAATTAAAATAAATTTGTATTAAAACTGTTTTAATCTATTATTAAAAGGTTTCAAAACTTTTGTATAAGTTATGCACTATTTGTCAATAAATAAGTAAATTTTAATTAATAATTGTTTTTATTATCTGATATTAAAACAAATATTTTTATCTAATACTGAGTTTATATAAAAAAACTGAGTTTTAAGTAAATGTTTTCATTGAACTATAAATTGAATTAAATGTCAATAATATGTTATAAATAGTAAAATATTAATTAATAATTCATTTCGTTGTGGATTTAATACAACAAATAATTATTAAGAAATATATCTATTCTATAAATGACATGTCTTACTGTTATTTAAGGTATTATTTAAGGTATTAATTGAGAAAACATTACGTTTCAATTGTTCACCAAGATTGTTACTGATGATTTATATTTTAGTTGTATGTAAATTACAAATCAAATTGCTTGAATAGATCATTCAAAAAATTTAATCTGGGTATAATCTTTGTTTAATAGTTCACTAATTATAACCTATTTATCGAAATATCAATTTTGACTTCTAGAATGCCCATGTTCAATTGGATGCAAAGCTTTAATCAATTATTTCTCACAAAAGAAGATGAAATAAAAATATTTGAAAAATTTGAAAGTATTTTCTCCAAAACATTGTATTTTATTTCACATAATTCCGATCAATATATGAATGGATTCCGAAGTAATTGGAAATTATTTTTATGTGTTTTATGTAAATTTAATTCAATGTTAGTTGGGATTAGGTTTTTGATGGGAGTATTGTTTATCGACGACTACACACGAGACTTGACATGTAATGGATATTACTACCTTGGCAATTCTAGACTTATTAATTTGGCTTTATTTGTTGGCACCTTATCAGGAACATTTTTCATGTCTTTTCTATTAACTTTCTGTTTGGAGTTGAGAAGAAAATCAATTCTTATTCAAACATTCTTTAAAATTAAGTATAAATTAACCTGTTTAAGTTTAGCTGGAGTTTATCGGGCTAAGTATTATAAAACATTAAATATTTTAACCAGGTTCTTATACCCAGCATATTATATGGTATGGATTCCATCATGTGTTTTATTAAATTATACAACTGTGGTGGGTTATTTTGATGAAAATATGAATTTTTCATTAATTGGTGTAATAATCAATATATTGATGACAGGTCTTTGGCTCTGGGATATGAATGGTGTTTTAGTCTGTGGACCCACTTTCTGCTTCATTGGTTTAAATTATTTCAAATATCAATTCATTCAAATCTCTGACCAAATGAGGAAACGATTGATTTATTTCGATATAAATGGTCTGAAAAATGACATTAAAATCCATAAATATATTGCAAAAACACTCAAAGAATTGAACGACAAATGCGGCAAATATATGCTATTTGTTGTTTTAAAGTTAGTTAAGCCTGCTAACAATCTTATTATTTATATTTCACTATTACCCGACACAAGATTTTCATTAATCTTTGCACAAATCGCAGTAATAATAATTGTATCCATGTACTCATTGACCTATTTGTGCGCCACAATCACCACTGCATCTAAAAAGCCCCTGAAATTTCTTAAAATATTTTTGTTAACAGAGAAGAAAGGATTGAAAATCAAAGACCGAATGAAAATTCAATCATTTATTGAACACTTGTCTGAAACCGAGATCAGTCTCTATTGCTTGGATTTGTTTCCTTTGAATAATTATAATTATTTTAAGTATGTTTTGGACTCAATCTCAAGTTATTTATTGGTTCTGGGTTTAGTTCAAAAATTGAATTTTTAAGAGTTTATTTGGTTGTTTTAATTCTACATTGTAAATAAGATATCAAGGTAAATCAAAGTCTATTTAATTTATTGATTTGTCATAACAGCCCTCTATTGCTATAAATTCATAGTATTTAATGAATTCAAGAGTTTTTATTCAATTCTGAGATCATTTCAAAAATTGATAAAAAAAAGTCAAAGAATTGAATGTTTAATAAAATATACGATAAACCGATGAAAAGGAAAAAATGAAATAAAATTCAAAATATTTTAATAATAAAAATAATTATTATTTCAAAACAACAAAATAACTAATTTATTGAAACATGAAAGATTAACCTAGCTAATTATATGTTCTGTGTTTGCAATCATTTTAAATTCAATAAAATAAAATAAAAGTTTAAAATTAAATCATTGCTTAAATTATAATCTGAGCTTTAAGTGTGAAATATTTAAAACATTGCCTTTGGTTTGCATTTAAAACATTAATAATTGTTACTAAACTAGTGCTAAGTCTTTGATTATGTTTATCACAAACTGAAGGGTGAGTTTATATTTCAATAATTGTTTAAATTGTAATCTGTTTTAAGGCTTCAAACAAAAAGTTTACCCAAAATTAGATAACGAAACAAAAAAATTGAACAAAATTTTAGTTTTTGATTCAATTGTTAATAGTTTTAAAGCATTACAACAAACAATTCATATAAGCCTTACATCACATCCTTTTTGATTGAATGAATGTTTAAACAATAAATTTTGATAAGATATGAGAGTTATTCACAGATATTAAAAATAGCATTACTTTTAATCACTGTTTTCACATCAAAAGACATTTCCAGTCATATATGTAATGACAGCCAAACGACTAATTGTTTTGTATTGTTATTCAAAATAGTTTTCAAGTTTTATAGTCAATGAAAATACAATTCATAACAACTTTATAACAATTCGTTCACTAATTGAAGACAATATGGGCTTTGATTTAAACATTTTTGTGGATCGGGTCGACGACGAACTCTTGTGCAGTATATGCACAGACGTATTGGAAGACCCCGTTCAGTTGATCCCCTGTCAGCACCTGTACTGCCAGTTATGTCTGAATACGTGGTTTGAAGTGAAGACCAGTTGTCCGGACGATGGCCTCAAAGTAAGCAAAAGCAGCGTTACTTCAGTTCCGCGTAGTATTAAGAATATACTCTCAAAGTTGAACGTCCGGTGCGAACGCTGTCACACAGAGATGTCAACCACTAAATACCGATCCCATAACTGTTTCCAAGAGATATTGTCTCAAATGGGAGGTTATATCGAAGAGTTTAATACTATTATTATGTCTCTCGAAAACAAGAATTTCAAAAATGTATAGAAAATAGTGATTAATATAAAAGTCATTTCAAACTATATAAAGAGTTTTCAGATCTGTTCCCATACACTGTCGTCAGACAAACGTTGAGACAAATTGTTTATCAGTTGATGTGTTTGCTTTCAAATGTATACCAAATTAAGTGAAATATAATTTTGTATTTTATAATATATTTTCCCTTAAAATAAAATATTTTAAAAATCTCTTCAATTAGTAAATATTTCCTTAAATTCTTGTGCAACGGAAGTCAATATCAGGTAATCCATGAGAAGATTATCAATGATTAGATCACTTTCATTGTAATCACCCTTAAAGGGGGTTTATTGTTATACTGTACTTACTGTTGAGAGATAACACCCTATTGTTATCAAATACAATGTTATTATAACTGTATTATAATTAATGTGAAAAAGACTTAAATTAATTTATTTTGTATTATATTTTGTAATTTAATAATTCATTTATATTTTAGAGATCTTTATAAAGGGTTAAAATTTGAATTGTTCCTATACTGACCCAGATCCAAATATTACATGAACTGACTAAACCCGAAGTTAAATAAGATTATTGACTGATTGTTAAGTGAATTATTAGACTTCAAACACTAATAGTCGACAATGTTTTCAATAAGTGATTTAAAATCATTTATATATTTAGTTTATGTTCAGGTAATTTTCTACAAACTACCTTGCACAACACATTTATCAAAGTATAAACATAGCACCTGGGTGCACTGAAAATTAAATTGATTTATGAAAACTATAAATAATATTATATTTATTGTATTCACTATTCATTTGCAAAACAAAAGTTTTCAATCAATATATGAAACAAATAATGAAATAATACTTTTTATTCAAACTTTTTATTTGAAGTAAAAGTAAAGAAAATATTTTTATTAATTAATATAAAGTTTGAATGAATTGAATGCAAATTAACTGAGAATTTGGTTAAAAATAATAAAAAAACAGTAAAAATGTTTGTGAATTGGACTTCAATTTGAATTGTTTTATGCCTTTTTGTCGGCTTTAACCTCATGTGCCTTAACCTCATGAGCCTTAACCTCATGAGCCTTAACCTCATGAGCCTTAGCCTCGTGAGCCTTAACCTCATGAGCCTTAACCTCGTGAGCCTTAGCTTCATGAGCCTTAACCTCATGAGCCTTCGGGTCCGCGGCCTTTGCTTCCACATCCTTATTGTCTTTGGCGTCGGACACCCCAGCGCTGATCGTGACATCAGATCCCTTGTTAGCAATGGCTCGCTTCCAAAGAAAGGCAAACACAGCCGAAATCATGAACACTATAATTGCCACCACTTTAAGGATTATGACAACAATACCATATTTCTTAGCCTTTCCGACTGTTGGACAGGTATTTGTGACAATCAATTGAAATCAACAAAAGGTTGAATACTTACTGAATATAAGTGAGACTAAAATACATATGAGTTCTGCACCACTGATGGCAAGACATCCATAGATAAACCACAAGAGGTACTGTGTTTGGTGAGTACACCAACCAAATAGACCAATACATGAGACAACAGCAAAGGCCAGGTATGCCAGCATATGAACGATAGAAGTGAGAGTATCGGTGTCCTCGTCATTACCGCCCGCATTACGGAAACGAATATAAAACCAAATGGCATAACCTATTGAGACGCCCAGAGAGGCCAGGAAGGCATAGAGAGTATATGTCTTTAGTTTTGAAGATTCAAAAGTCTTATTGATTTCTGCCATCACTTAAAGTATTGAATCGTTTTCTTCACTTTATTTGATGAATGAATTAAAGAATATTTCAATCAATGACTAAAAGCGCGAGAATTTTGATATAAATTTGTTTTCAATTCAAACAAAACTTCGGTTTATTTGAAAACTTAATCGCGTTTTCAGACATTATTTGAATATTGTTTTAAACAATTCAATCATTAATCCAATCATTGATTCATTGATTGCAAAGCAAACCAAACATACACTCAATGAATGAATTCTTGGGAATTACTAGAAGAGACAAAAGGCTCTAAAGTTTGAGACAGTGGTGGACATGATATCACCGTTTGGTTTGCCATTGTATACACGTTGTTGAGACCTATGGGACGGTTGACTACAATCACTAATCCCTTTCTAAAACTTTTCCAAATCCTGTTTCCAAGAAAAATGAAGTCAATTATAATCTCCAGGTCTTTATCCACACCACAACTGACCTTCAAATGTCTTTCACTGTTGTTTTCATTCACTAAAAGTGTGTTTTCAGTCATCAAATCATTGGATAATAAAAACGTGTTTTCAATAAATCGTTTAAAAATTTCACGCGTTTTCACAAAATTGTAATTAAATTGCGGTTAAAATGGGAGACGAGGTGTCCATCGACTCATTGATCTTGGATTACATGGAAAGGGATGTCAAATGGAAAGCATATAAATCATGGGTTGATGTCATGAAAAAGGAGTTCAAGAATAGTATAATCAAACCATCGATTAGTTCACCAAAACTTGAAGACATTGTCAACGATTACAGGAATAAACGGAAACTGAATGTCAATTCACTGGACATTAACTCCAAGAAGAGAAAAACCAATTACTTTTCTGAAGACACTTCGGATTCCTCTTCAGAGGATGAGAAGCCATCCATTCCTGTGGCCATTAAACAGACGAAACCGACGCCAAAACAAGTTTCCAGTTCTGAAGATTCAGACGAAGAAACCGCTTCTAAACCACAACCGAAAGCACCGAAACATCCAAATGGGACACAAAAACAAACCCCGAAATCAAATGAAAAAGTGGTGACAAAGGATGACCCGGAGTATGACTCGGCATCAGAAGAGTACCGCAAAGAGTCGGACACAATAGGAGAGGTATTGGTCCCCAAAGACAGACTGTTTGGCGCACAGACACAGCGAGCGCTGAATAACTTCAAGATCGGAGCCGACACTCAGTGGTCGGCCGAACAGATGCCGAAACCCATTATTAAAGCAATGGCTGTATTAAAGAAAGCCTGCGCTCGAGTGAACCGAGTGTCGGGTGATTTGGACGAACCTCTGGCCACTGCTATAGAACAGGCGTGCGATGAGGTTATGGCCGATAAACTAGAGGTGAATAAGGAGTTTCCGTTAGTTATTTGGCAAACGGGAAGCGGAACTCAAACTAATATGAACTGCAATGAAGTCATAGCCAACAGAGCGGCAGAAATATTAGGTATAAACTCAACACTAATAACCCTTTCCTTAGGTTTTAATTGATTTCTACTTTAAGGGGGAAAACGTGGCGACCGTTCCGTCCATCCCAACGATCACGTGAACAAAAGCCAGTCCTCTAACGACACATATCCGACGGCGACGGAGAGAGGACTAAGAAGATGCGTCCATCTCTTCGTGGCGTTCAACTGACCGGAACCGTTGAATTTTGATCGGTTCCGATCAGTTGAACACAACGAAGAGATGGACGTAAACAGTGGTAAACCCTCCGAAGTGATCAGTTTTCCCGCACTTTTTGATGGATTGTTGGACTCAATGGTCTGCGTTCTGGAATCGGGGAACTAATGCTTCCGGAACTGGAATCCGGATCCTCTATAATGCCCGGCAAAGTAAACCCAACCCAATGTGAGGCCATGACAATGGTGTGCGCACAGGTAATGGGTAATCACGTGGCCGTCACTATCGGTGCAACTCAGGGTCACTTTGAACTGAATGTGTTTAAACTTCTGATCGCTTTATAAATTCAAATATTTTTTTAAATTTTTTGATTCATTGAAAACAAAATGTGATTTCAATTGTCTTTTAATAAAATACTAATCAATTGTTTTGTCTTTACTTTCATTTGAATAAAAATTTCTTTTGATTTAAACCCAATTTATTTGCAAACAATTGAAGTACTATTGCGAGCAATGGATAGTTAGGTGCAGATGGAGAGGACAGTCAGGCCATTGAGGCTTAAGTGTTAAAAACAAAATTAATAATAATAGGTGTAAACCATAAACAGGTGTTGAAACTAAAGATGTGTTGAAATCTCTGAAATTCAAGCATTTTATGCCAAAAGCTATTATTTGCCAAAAAAATTAAAACCAATAATAAAATGAAATAAACATTAATTTCATTGTAATTAAGATTAGTATCGGATTTATGGACAAAATATAATACAATTTAAAGAGTATTTGAAAACTTAAACACAAAATAAACTTCAAATCTTTGAGTATATCTTAGATTTGATGAAAAATAATTCAATGTTTGAAAAAAACATTAGATTTTCTCAAAATATTAAATGAATTTCAGATTTAATTCAATAGTGTTTTGCAGTAATCGGTGATTGAGTTTGCAATCAATTATTATTAAAACTCAAAGCAATTACCAATTCATCAAAAAAATACATCATTTCATACATTATTAATAAGAAAATGACAGAAAACTATTGACTAATGTATTAAACGTTAAGAAAAAGTCAATTATTGATGAAAATTAAACTTAATTTTTAAGGATTTGTTTATAATTTAAGACTAAAACAACGTTTAAATAAATTTCTGAACAATTTTCGCTATACTTTAATTGAAGGCCTGAGCGGTTGGTTGGGTGTCATTATAGTGACTAAATTGGAGAGCAGAGGCGCACATGAAAGTGCATCACAAAACAGGTCCACATCTGATCGGAGGAACAGATTATACGAAAGATAATCAAATCGTTGTTGTGTTGACTGAAATCAAAGTCATTATCAAAACATTTGTTTTTTAACATAATTTATATTTAAGTTTTCATTTGTTAACTATTTTTCTCTCTCTTAAGTGAGTGAGTAATACAAGTACTGAATGTCTATTAGTTTAGTATTTGATGGCAAAGGAGAGCCTTTCGGATGAAAAGTATATGATATAAGGGACTAATCGGCGATCGGATCACTCAAAGACTGGACTCTCTCTCTCTCTCTCTCTCTCT
>JAQGAT010000140.1:0-54512 GCA_034687845.1 Pantelozetes paolii
TCATTGATTTCTACATCCAATGCATAAAATGTTTTTTGTTTTGTATTTTTTGTACTGTTTTGGAGTATTTTTCAGATTTGCCTGAACCCTGTTTCATAAACAGACGTAATTGATTCCGTGTTGCGCTAAAGGACAGACTCAAAGTGTGGCGTTAAAGGACAGGAAAGTAAAAGAGATTCAAAGTTGGATACAGTTATCAAAATTGGTACTACCGGTGCAGTTGTGCACAAGTCTTGCACAAAATATCATATAATTGACTGAAAGTATGTTTTTATGAATTGTTTGCACTTTTGATGACATTATTTGTTAATCTCTTCCCAACTCTTGGTTTGCATTCAAAGCACATGTTTTTCACTTCAATTCAGATTTGATTTCAATATTTTGTTAATTGTATTGAAATTATCTTAAATTCAGTGAAAGATGTCCTCAAAGTATAGTAAAGACTCTTTTGATAGATTTGGTGACGATTTGTGTGAATTGGTGTTAAGTTTGGTCTCAATTGAAGACTGTTTTAGATTTGAAAGCATTTCAAAGCAATTCAAACGATTGTTGTTTCAAAACAAATGTCAACTCAATTGCGATCACTGTTTGAGGTCTGGATTACCACTGGATTTGAAAGACAAAGCTTTTCAATCAATGCTTAAGAAGTGCCCAAACATTAAGACATTGAAGTGCTCTGACGGACAGTTGGTTAACCACTCTTTTGACTTCATTGTCAAACATTGCAATCATTTGACAGACATTGACCTCAACTACGAGTCGTTATCTGAAGAGAGGGTTAAAGAAATGTTTAATAAATTTGGACTAAAATTAAAATCAATTCATTTGTACAACAAATCAGTTAATAATAAAGCAATCCTTCAATTGTGTCCATCGCTGACACACTTGTACTTCAATAGTAACACTGATCTGTCGGTGATCTTCAAATCGGATCAGATTTTGGTGAAAGGGTTGAAGAAAATTGTAGTGTCTTTAAGGTCTTCAGGTTTTTATGACATTATAGACACCACTAATATTGAAATGTTATTCAGATATAACAACAATTTAGAGGACATTTCTCTGGATTTTCGTCTAAAAGACCCTGAAGGGGCTCTTTGGGGTTTAACTGCTATCAATGAAAGCAATTGGAAATCATTTTTCAATGAATTGATAAAACTCTCAAAACTAAGAGCTCTTAAGATCCGTTTGTATTCACTGAATGACATTTCACTTATCAATGATTTGAATCAATTGTCTATTAATTTCAAAAACTTAACAAAATTTGATTTAAACGTATATTTAGAGACCGAAGAATCACTTCCAGAGGTGTTTCAGACACTAAAACATTGCAAACAATTGAAACGATTTTCGTTTCAATTCTTATACAAAGAATATGACGACTATTCCGGAGATAATATTGATATTGACTTAAAGTGTAAATCACTTAAAGATAACAACAATTTGATTGATTTGCGGATAAATCGTGAACTGATTTCTGTTGGTTACCAGTATTTCAATGAAGGATTTTTTGAAGACATTGGCATTCATTTACCAAAACTACAATCAATTGCTATTAATATCAATGAAATAACTGACAAAACATTCATTGAATTATCAAAACTAAAACATTTAAAACATATAGAAATTGAATGTTTTATTGATTTGCAAATAAATGAAACAATTTTTATGCAATTCATTGAAAGTTGTCGTAAATGTGAATCAATTGATATCTATTGTGAATCAATGTTTGGCACCATATCTACAATTTATCTCAAATCAGAAGATATCTATAAATTGAGAAAATTTGGTCTAAAAGACAGTGAAATTCAATTATTAACTGAAATTGAATTATACGGCGAGTCCTCTGAAGATGAAAGCGAGTCAACCGATGATTAATTAATTGAATATTTAATAGAAATGTTTAATAATTTGATTGTCTTTTCATTTCATTTGAATAAAATTATTGAAAAAATCATTTATTTATGGCTTTTATTGACAAAATTGTGAAACAATTCAATTACTTTTTGTATTAATTGTTATTTTTGTCATCTTTTCTGTCATTTCATTGAATTTTTTTAAATATGAGTTGTTTTCACATTTGAATGAACTGATTGTTCACATAAACTGATCGATCATTTCCTTGACCTGTCTATACACCCGAACCTCAACTTTTTTAAGGATTGGGATTACCTTTGTTTGGAACCGATAATCAAATAATTACACAAATTATTGGATTTATTAAAGTATTTGTGATTTATTTGAAATAAATTAAATTAAATGAGAAAAGAGTTATAAATATAAACTAAAAACACAACTAAAAGGTAACTTTACATATGAAAGGACTGTCGGCTATGTTATAGTCACCCCACTTAACAAAGATAACATAATATCCGGGTCTACTAACTTCGTATTGAACTTCATATTTGTTTTGTCCGATTGAAGTAAACGACACTTCAATTACATCCCCGGTGTCTGAGCTCTGAACCCCAACCGCTAAATAACTTTTTCCGCCGTTTTTTGTTGAAACCTATGAAAACATAAAATTATAAAAATATATGAGATTTGTATAGAATATGAGATTAAGTTATGATATATTCACCACAAAATGGTTTTTGACGCCTACTTGTCCATAGTAAGCACCGGCACCAAACACTTCACACTTATCCGGATATATACCCAAATCTTGTTCAAAAAACAGGTCTTTGTTTTCATTCAAGTCATTGATATCATCGAAGATATCATTGAAATGAATATTTTCCAAAGTGACAGGTCTTTCATTATTTAGTAGACCTGTGTATGAAATATATTGACCCATAAATAGGTTTGAATAATCAGGTATTTCGTCGTCAATATATTGGCCACAAATACTTGAAGCCATTGTTTCACTATTTTGCAGATTATCTGCCATTTCTTTGTCTGAATTCAACGACACTTTACTATTAATTCTCTTAAGGTTTGGAAAACTTTGACTTTTTTGACGCAAAAGTTTGTGATTAAGAAAATTGTTTTTAAAATCCGTTAACATATTTGTGGCGATTCCGCTGTCGGGTTGGGACTGTTGTGATTCAGGGACATTTGAGACTACAATTTCTGGAAGGGGTTCTTCATATTGTGCTTCTTTTTTGGTTAAAACTTTTGGTTTTTCAGTGTTTTCACAATCGATTGAATTGTTTTGTTTGTTATCTATTTGTAAAAATAATTTTGTGTTTGAATTGAAATGTCTTTTCATTAGATACTCAGTAATACCTAAAAAGTCTTGTCTTTGGTTCAATGTATCGACTGTTGAGTCAATCTTATCAAACTCAACGTATCTGTTGGGCACCTGTATGTTAGGCATCTGAATGTTTGGCAATTTATTTCTTTCATAAAATGTTTTGTTGAAATCTTGGTTAACATTGTTTGAAAGTCTTTCCCAGTTTTCAATCATACTTTTGACCGGAATATAAGGTTTAATGCAATAATTATTATAAGTCATAAAAGTCGACGATTTTGTGACAATTTCTTCATTATTTTCAGAGATATTATTAGTTTTCATATGATTTGACAATTTGTTTGATTCTTTAAAATTATTAATTGTTTGAAATTTGTGGTTGAAATCAATGTTTTGATTACTTTTATGCAAATCTATGTCATCTAATGATTCATATTCTTTAATATCCATTAATTCTATGCTTTTATTTAACAAGTGATTTGTTTTTCTTGGATTTGAGACCACTTTTGATGAATTTGTTTGAAATTCAATTGAATTTTGTTTTTTGTATTGATTTTTAGTTTCTCTTTCATTATTCGCAAAATTATCGTTGAAATCATTTGTTGTGTTTATAATCTCTTTATTGAAATCATTGATAACTTCTTGTTTACCGTTAATAACAACCGTTTGTTTAATCACTTTTCTGGTGACAACAGTCGCGCAGTCATCCAATGAAATGGAGTGACTTCTGGCCAATGCTGGCACCGGGTATTGCAATCCCGGCACAAACTTCGTTGAAGTGGAACCAACAGATCCTGGTTCTGGTGCTCTCATCCGATCGATGGCCGAGTCCTCTATTTTGACAGTGTATGGGCTGTTGAGTATATGCTGTCCCTGCCATATGATGGACAGCTTATGGATGCCAACCATTAGAGGAATATATGTGACAACTATTCTGTTGGCCAACACTTCATAAAAGAATGGAATCTTAAGGATATCTTCGGTTGTCTTCTTCCGCTTGAGATAGTCTGCAATGAGGGAACCGGTGACCACATCTGCCGAAACCCTTTTCTTAGGGTTATAGACGTGAATCCTTTCGGAACACAACGTATTGTTTGGGCCATTGATCTCAATAATTAAATTCAGTTTTGAAGTGGGTTTACAGAAAATATTGAATTTAGACCTTCGGGTGCGAACGCCGAGTATAAGACCCATCCCTTTAGCAAAGCAGGCCTTTTCGTTGCCAAACAGTGATTCAAATATTTTATGATTGTTTCCGGAATTGTCTTTCACTTGTATTATTGGTCTCTTCAGCAAAGATTTCATCAATTGTTTGATTGATTCAAATTTGATTCTCGACAACAGGTAAACCAGTTTTGCCTCTTCTATACAGTCATGGATTTCTTGAGATCTTATGGGCTAAACATCAATACATGTCTTCAAATAATATTAAAGATAACGAAGTCATTCATCACTTACTGAATCGATATTTAAATATTTTTTAATAAGAGAAAGACCAAGGTTTAAGTTATCTATTGCTTGATCTGGATTCAATAAATCAAATCTTGGACAGCACCCAGGTACTATGCCTTCACATAGTGCACACAAGAGAATACCATCCTTCCAGTCCTCCTTGAAGTTTGAAACCAAAAGCGGTTCTTTCACTTTAGATCTAATCCATTGTAATAAATGTTTTCGTTGAGAGTTATTGTTATTAATTCCTAGTATTATAACAAACAAAAAACAAAATTTCAAAAAACACTCAATAAGTGTATCAAAAAAAGGTTCAAACACTCACTGGCCTTCACATTGCAAACGAAAATCTTAACTAAGGTTATGAAGTGATCGGCTTTTGTAACCCTTAATGACTTGTAATAAAACCAAATAACATAAGCCTTTATCAGACAATAAGTGAGTTTAAAAAGGTTCAGAAAATTGAGTTCAGTTTCGATCAAAGATTTCGCCGTTTTTTCATCGATTTTAGACATTTCTTACATTTAATACTAAATGTGAATGAATTGTAAATAATAATTGTTATAAATCTATTGGTTATCTATGTATTCAATGATTGGCTTTTAGTTCAAACAATTATAGAGCACTTATTCAACAAAATTTGTGATAATTTTGTGCATTAAAGACCTTTAAGTCTTTCAAAATCCATATAATTGTTGAAAGAGTATCTGATTTGCGATGAAATGAATTTCATATTATTATAGCTCTTGTGTTGTGATAATAATTAAATTTGAAAATAACAGAAATAAATGTGAATTTTATTTATTTTCAATTTATATATCTATTGATAACATGTTATCTATTGATAAATATAATACTTGCGTCAAATCATCGTCACTAAAGCACTAGAATATTAAGACTATATTAAGATATTGTTTCCACTTTTTATTTCATTTTTTATTAATTTGTAAAATAATTAAATCTTTTCTCAATTTCTCTATTTTTAGTCATTTTCTTATAATTTTCTACATTTTTGTCTCAAATCGTATAAAAAGTAAAATAAAAAGTTATAAAAAAATAAATGTTTATATAAATAATAGATTTTATCATAAATTCAGTTCATTTCACTGTATTTTCTAACTTTATTGTCCCTGTCCTTTGGTGTACACAAAATATACTGTATATTGCCCTGTTGCACTTTTTTTGTTACCCTCCTAAATCTTTTAATTAATTATTTATTGTTTAATTATTTTTAAATTAAATTTTATTTCAATTTTTATTTAATTTGTGTAAAGTTTTCATAAATATTAAAACAACTTAAAATTTGTTGTGTATTTATATATTGATAGAAATGATTGAATGAATAGATTGTTTCAAACATTTGTTATCACAGGTTTAGCACAGAATATAAGTTTAGGTCATTTTAGATCTGATTATAAGACGTATGAATTCAATAACTGTTTAATTGACATAAAACAGGTTGAGATCAATATTACGTGTATATCAATCAATGAATCATTAGCAAGGTTAATTAAGGATAATTAGAGGTAATTACAACTTTTCATTTATACACTCAACTAATGATACTATTCTTTGTGTCTAACAATCATTCAAAGACTATATTTTAGATCATTTACTACAGGAATGGGTTGTTTTCACCATTTATTAGAAGGAAAAAGGATTGGGATATAAATGTTTTAAATAAAAGATTCAAAGCTATAAAATTGCGTCAATTTTGTACAATACAGAGTGTATTCATTTTTGTAGTGTGCAAGGTAAGGTATTAATAAATTGTACGTTTATTTCAAATTATTTCTATTCAATGATTACTGCGATTAGTAGTCAATGAATAGTTGTCACCGGTATTGGCATAAATGGATACAAAACTATTGAACAACTCATGAAATATATGTTAATAAATGTAAAAATAATTATTTGATTAATAAAAGTATATTTTGTGAACTCATTGTCAATTAAATCAAGAATTTTCTTAAATTAATGTTTTTATAATAATTTGTGAATCAATAGTTGGGATTGAGTTAACATTGAACCTATCATTTGGTTTATTACTATTGATATTATTATAAAAGTATTAAACTATTTATTTAAAAGCAAATCAGGGACATTAACTTGTAAAAATCCTTATTGCAATTGAGCATGCACATTCTTTAAATAAAAATGATTTCAGTCTCAAATTCAATCAAAACTTTTCATATATTAATTAAATTTTATAAATATATTGAAAATTAAATAAAAATAATTATAAAACAAAACAATAAATAATTTATTTCTCATTAAAATTGAGTTTTAATTAACTTTTAATTAATTAATGATTTTTAAACAAAAACCGTTTCATTGAATCCCAAATCCTGTGACAAGAGATGGCATTGAAGTCACAATAAGTGCTAATATTTGTCAATAAATCACATGTTTTTGTGTTTAAAGTGTTTTTGTCTTTCAATTGTTGATAAAATTATTAAACAATTATTTGATTTAATTTTGTTTACAATTAAACCAAAATCAGTGAAATGTCTGAAGACTTAGACATTGAAGCCATTCGTGCGAAACGTTTACAACAACTACAACAACAAAACCAGAAGAATGACTCAAAAGAGGTCTCATATCTTAAGACAATTGATATTAAATCTGATTTTGTTTTTCATTGATTAGTCGGAAAGTGAAGCCATGGCTGAAAGACAGGCCAAAGAGGAAGAGATGCGAAACAATATATTGTCTCAAGTGTTGGATCAGTCGGCGAGAGCCAGACGTAAGACATCATCAGTTCTTCAGTGGTTTTGCTTTTCATAACCAAAATGTCTGTAACTGTCTGTTAGTGAGCACTATATCAGTGGCCAAACCAGAGAAGGCGAAAATGGTTGAGAACCTACTCATCCAAAACGTCCGGATGGGTGTCATTAGAGGGAAGGTATGTAAAGGTCTATCGTTTGTCAGTTAACAGTCAATTGATTTGTTCCCACAGTTATCTGAAGACGATTTGATTGGACTCTTAGAGAAAGTGAGTGAACAGACGACCCGAAAGACAACCGTAAAAGTAATCAAACCTTTGTTTGCTTTGACTTTCATTTCAATTGATTTTATATTTGAATATTATTTTATAGTTTGACAGAAGAAGAACGGCTTTGGATGACAGCTCTGATGAGGATTAGGGTTTTATTTACTGTTCCTACGCTTAAGTAAATCAATAATTACCCCTTAATTACCCCATAATTACCCCTTATTTAACACTAAAATAATTTACTCAAAGAATAACTGATTTTTACAATTCATTACAATTCAGTCGTTATTTAATTGAAATTAATTGAAAATAAACTGAAATTTTTGAGTAATTTATACCAAAATTGAAAAAACATTTCGTCTTTTATTTCAAATAATTATTTTAAAAATGAAATTATTTTTTATTTTGTCATTAATTTTCTCAAAAATCATGATTTGATTCATTGATTACGTCTTTAACGATGTTTTGTCATAAGTTGTAGTATTGCTCTTCAATTCATTGACGCAAACAAACAATCAATTGATTGCACAATCATTTCAACAGAAGTTTTCATAAATTGGTTTTAATTTTTCAATAATTTGTTTACAATTTTAGATCAAATTGATTGCAAAGTGAAAACAAAAAAACTCTTAAAACAGTTACTAAGCATTGAATTAACACTAAAATTGATTTAAAGGAAACACATTTTTATTCAAATACTATTTGTTTCCGATTTTCAAGACTTTGTAAACGCTTTGAAAAGTTTTTTAATGAAATCTATTTTTAACTAAACTTTACTTTAATTGAAAAATAATAATAATTTTATGACTGAATAATACATTGAATTGTTTGTTAAAAGCATTTAATTTAATTGAAATGAAATGAAAACCTATTATTAATAATTATTTTCAACTCATCCGAGTACTTATTGACGCAAAAATCTATTTTTAATCAAAAAATATTTATTTCTTCTTTCAATTCAATTCATTTACGATTTATAAATGATTTGTAAATATTATTGAAAATAACTATAAAAACATGATTTGAAGTCATAATTATTAAGAAGTGTTAAAAATAGATATTTTTATTATCAGTGTTTGCATTGATTTAAATCTCAAACCATTAATAGATTTTTGCATTAATTTCAATGTTTCTAAAACTTATTTAATGAGTAAACGAGTGATGAGTTTATAAAACAAATCCTGATTTCAATGGGTTTTATAAAGTTTTAAAGGTTTTTGTATTTAATATTGAAAATTATTGACACGTTTTCAGTGAAACTGTGCGTCAATTGAAATCAATTATATCTTTATTCAAATGAAAACTTAATATCAAAAAAATGTTCAGTAATTCAAGTATTTATGCAAACATTTGGTTCAATACCTCTCAAAGACGTCATTTGAGACAAAATGTGATAAATATTTCTATAAAATAAAAATGAAATGAAATTTATATTTTGTGAGTCATTGTAGTCATTGTTCACAGCATTCAAACATCACTTTACTTTCAAATCTTGTATTTAAGGGTAAATTATCGCATATTTATGGCAGAATCAGGGGTAGGGTTACAGAAATACAATTTATTTTAAATTTAATCTTTTAATGAAAACAAGTTTTAATTTATTTTTATCGTCAAAAGAAAAAACGACTTCAAAATATTCCATCACATTATACAGTAATCAGAGCTTTTCTGAAGGATCTTGATAATTTTCAATAAAGGTTAAGTTAGTGAATATAATACTATATTAGATCCAAAATAATATAAATTATTTGAATTTTTGAAATGAAATAATTAGTTTGACCTTAACTTTATAGAATTGCAATCATAAACTACCCCTGGAGAGTGGGTTCCCACCCCTGGAGAGTGGGTTAACCCTGACTTTAAGTGTTGGTGTTCTTACGTGAATACAGACGTGTTTTTCCATATTTATTACTTGTTTTATATTTTATATTAAAAAGAAATCACTTTTTATATTACATCACAAAAACACTTTCCCGTGTCGTCTGAGATGTGAATCAAATGACTGAATGAAAGATAAGTTTTACTCTCATTTCAATTCAATGTTAAATACTTTTAACACATTTTTGCGTTACTTATGATAAAAGTTATGTTAATTTTATTGATAACCATTGAATTGAAACAATAGTTTTGATTGAAGTTCACCAGTAGTTATCGGTTAAGACTTCTTCAGAGCCACTGATGACAGACAAATGACTTGTGTCTAACTGTGCGCTTGCGTTCATACAGAGCACTCTTCCACAACACAGTGCTCGAGTAGATTGGCATTGGATTGAGTGAAATAATGGCAACTTTGCAGTCACTGCTAGACTGAGAGAAGATTATTCTGTATATAACAGGCGTTTCACTCAAAATGTGTTTTCATTGAAATTCTTGGAAATTGAGGCAAAAATTGGTAAAAATTTGTTTCATTTATTAGTTTTTATTAAATCATTGTTCAAATGACAGCATTTAGTGCTAAACTTCTTACCCTATTATTAGTCACTATTAATATCCGGCTTATTATCAGTTTATGATTCCTTCAGTTCCGTAAAGTGTTTCACAATTCTGTGTCTAAAGACTAATAATTTATTTCAAATTTCAAAACATTAGTTAATATTGTGTTTAAATATTTGGTGTAAATGTGTTGCATAGCATTGGATATCAATAATAAGCGATAAATACTTTAAAAATAAAATAAAATTATAAAAAAAACTTATCGTTTGCTATGAATTCGTGCGACAAAACAGTTGTCGATTAGAAGTAATACAAACAAAACAACACTTTCTGATCGATTCAAGTCATGGCTACATCACATCCCTCTCAACCATCCCATCCCTCAACCTCTTCATCGCCGCCAACCACTCACTCTTCAGGAGTGTCTACATTGTCGAGCACTAGTATCTCCAGTGCTGGCAATGATATTAAAATAACAACGAGTTGTATGTCTTCTCATTCACATTCTTCCTCGTCCTCGACCTCATCGGTGTTCGGACCGCACCAGTGGTCACGACAGTCAAGTGTCGACGAAGGGGTGTTTCACTCGACTTGTAATTCTCCGGCGAGATCTATACCCAGTTCCCCAATAGGACCCAAATTCAAACTCATACACGAAGGGGATATACATCTCTGTCGACTCAACCATCAGAGAACAGTTATCAGCAAAATATTGAGTTCAAAATTCTTGAGGCGTTGGGAAACACATCGGCTTTACTTGACTTCTGTTAATATCGCATCAAAAACGGTAAGTCTTTTCATATGAAATGCAATTCAATAATGCTTTTAATGTAAAGCCAAACGAGAAAACGATTTTTGCTTTCAATTAATATTGCATTAAATAATCACAACTCATACAAGAGTTAACTTTTCAGTCACTAATCGTTTGACAAAATATGTCTAAAAGTGCTTTTAAATCAATTGTAACTTAATATCTGTTTTCATGTTATTTGCATTTACCCAAACAAACCATATTCTATTTTGTTCTTGGTACTTTCTTTTATATTGCAATCTCTACCTTTAGATAACACTGTTCAATCAGTCAATAAATGAATTTAGTTATTGAATAAAATTTAAAATTATTTATTAAGACTTGAATTCAGTTTCAAATTATTATATTATAAAGTATTTAATATAAAATTAATTTTTATTTCATGAATGAGTTTATATTCAATACTTAAGTCTCTTTTATTGAATAAAAAACTAAATTTCAACTATTTTTAGTCATCTTTACTATTGTTGTCAATAAAATACCTGTCCATTCATTAATTCATTAATAACTTAGTACTAATTAAGTGCAATAAAAGAGACAAAAATATCAAAGATAAGGTATTGAAATGATTTATCAATAGATTGTGTGAATCAGCAAAAACATCAATTTATTAGCAATTTTGTGACACGTTTTCAAATATTTCAATGAAATTGCAATTTATAGTCAATAATTGGAAGAAAATATGTTTTTGTTATTTTTTGCATATTATTTATGAAATGAATTGAAATTCTTTAAAATATTTATCAATTTCTTGTAATATTAAGTGTTTTTCAGACAATAGATATATTTTAATAAATATTTTAACTTTCATTTCATGTGAACTCAAATTACATTTAATTATAGGTTTTTATAAATTTTTTCTAATAAATGAAAATTTATTTAATTTCCTGATTCAACGACAATTCAATAAAAGCTAACAATTCATAAAAAGTCAAATCATTTTCAATTACATTACAAATATGTTAAAAACATATCAAATAATTAATTAATATTTAAATCGATTATTAATAACTAATATTCAATATCTAAACGAGAAATATTATTCATAAAAAATCTACCTGGCCTCATATTTATATATTCTATGCATATCTTGTTTGTAACAGTAGTTGTCATTTCAATCAAATATTTTCATTTATTATTTGCAAAGTTATCCAGGATTTTATGATTATTATATTAACATCCGATTCTTTAGATAATGAAAATCCTTGTCATATCCCAGGGTAAAAGAAAACCACAAATTCCAGGGGTTTTTGCTTTGTTTCAAACACGCAATAATTATTTTGATTTGCATTTGATTTGAAACCTTTGAATGTCTTAATGACTAAATTCATTGCATTCTCGATAAGTAGTAATGAAATCAATGTTTATATTCAAACATATTATTTGAGATATTATTAGAACAGAGAAGAACTTCACACAAATTGTCAACACATTGACCAACAATTCATTTCCAAACTTATATCTTGATGATCAAATGACCTAGTGCATTTTTATAGTCATATGAGCTTTGCATAACTTGTACCAACTTGGACCATTTATCATAAGTATTATTTATGCTTGCTAATCCAGGCATAAGATTATATTCCGGGAGAGAATTGAATGTATTATGAAAGCGCAGCAAACGATTCATTCCTACTGTTTGTCTGTCAGTGCAAGCGATGCTCTTATTTGACGTCAACGTCAATGCTTGAGATCCAGACCTCCAAACCTCCAGATCTTTGCTAAAGTAAACTAACGTCTGATACATAAGATAGAGATTTTGTCAATGTTTGCAAATTTACAAAATAATTATCAGTTTTGAGAAAATTCTCGATTTTTTATGACTATTCAGTGATTGTTAAGTCGTTGTCGACCTTCAGGGGTGACGTCAATCGACTTCACGGGTGTGTAAAGCAATGGTTAGGACTTGTGATGCCATCAAATCTATTCTGAACTGAATAGCGATTTATATATTTATTTGTCGTTTTTGTGAAAATATTTATTTTATTTTAATTCAAATACAGTTTAAAACTTGAAAAAGAGTTTTCATATTATAAATGTTAGGATTAGGTGCTATAGCGCACAGTTAGTCTGTAAAGTAGGTCATTCTTCATTCAAGTAAAACTAACTATCCTTTAAAAGTGCATTTCTATGACGTCCAACAAGACGTCATCCCAACCGAGAGTTATGAACAGATCCGACTCAAAATACCAAGAGTTCAATACACTCATGGAGTGAAGGGATGGCAGAATCGGTGAACAATTGTTTGGTCGAAATAGAGACCAATTATTTGCATTCATAACACGGAAATGGGGTCAACACTACAGCCTCTGCTATAGTATTGCCTAATAATAATTGATTTACTTTTTTTATTCATAACATTTCGTGTCGTTTACGTCATTCACAAAGTCCTGTATTAAATGCAAATAATTTTTCAATTATTCTGTTTTTAATAAAATCCAAGAATTCATGAAACTTTCAATAATTGATTGAAATGTTGAATGTTTTTACTATTGTTTAATTCATTAAACAATAACCAGAGATAAAACTGACATTAAATTTAGTTAAAACTGATTTCAAATATAAGATATTAAATGATTGACAAAAACATAATAAATATTTTTATGTTAACAACTGATTGACAATAACTTTATTCAATTAATCTAATCTTTATTTCATTGAATTTGTTTTATGACTTAATACTACAACTGAATGAACAGATGATTGAACTAAGGGTTTGACGCTTTCATACGATTTAGTGACCAAATCTTAGACACAGTTTAGCAAACATTTCATTGAATTATTGTTAAGACACAAGAATTTTATCAAATGTTAATCAAATTTTCATCAGATTCTCAACATTTCAAGTATTTTCAGATTCTTAACTCACAATTAATGCCTCATTACTAATGACTCATTAGCCAACTGTGCTCTCAAATGTATGGCAACTGTTAATACATTTATAATTTAGTGTTTTTTCAAACAATTGTCAAAATATTTAGTTTATATTAAATGAGTCATAGATTTTCCAAAATATGTATAAATTTATGCAAAATATTGACTTAAATTTGAAACTTTTTTTCATATTTAAATGATTTCATGTTTGCAATTGGTTTTCAATTTTAATCAATGCATACAAACTGTAAGGCACTTAATAGTGTCAATAATTTATTGTTTATTCAAACAAATTATTGATTAAATCTAAACGTAAAGTATTTTTTGATAAAATTATAAATAATTAGAAAAATGAAAAATATTTTTTTATTTTAAGTAATTTTGTTTAAATTTTATCTTAAATGAAAGCCAATTCACACACCTGTCAACTAACCTTGCATATTTTGCAACTTCCATAATTCTATTGAAAAATATTCAAAATTATATAAATTAAAAACATTTCTATTTTTGTACAAAAATATTGCAAAAATATATTTTTCACAAAATACTTGACAATGAATTCAATTATTATAACAAATGCTTAGTTTTTATGACAACAAAAGAGCTTTGAATCCAATTTTGTTTCATTAGTTTACCATTAATTTCAATAACAATTTGGTTTTGTGTAAATTCTGTACTCAATAATCAGATTAAAGTTGTGATAAGTTATCTCAAACATCAGTTACAGAGGGTTGTCATTAATTTTACAAAACACCCTGTTTTGCACACAATTTAACTTATATTTCAATTTAAACAAAATGAATCATTAATTGGCATTTTGTTGTGCTTTTATATCAAATGCAATTTAATCGCAATCAATGCAAATCAGGGTGTTTTTTGCAATATAAAGTAAATGTTTATATATTTTTCTTTAATTCAAATACAAGAGAGTACATCTAAAAATGTATTTAGTTGTAAATGCAATGAATAAATCCGAGATTGCAATCAATTTAATGCAAAAAACAAATACAACTAAAGATATATTTTATTATAATATTTATATTTACAAAATATTTACTTATATATTGTTGAAAACATTTTTAAGCATTTCTTAGAAAATAGGAATTGTTTACAAACCCCTTATCACTGGATATATCACATGACGATTGACTTAAAAAATTCACGAGAAATGAAGAAATTTCCTAAAAAATACATTTTTGTTCAATAATTCAATAAATATATTAAAAATATTGTTTCCTTTGAACTGAATTTTGATTCTCGTTAAACCTCGGCAACACTTCATAACATAAATCTAAACAAATTTACAAATAAAGTAATATTTTATTACATAATAAAACTAATTGCAGGCCAACCCTATAAAGCACGACTGAATTTCATTACTTAATTTTTGCTTCAATTTATTAATTGATTAATTCTTTAATCGCTTTATTTTGAAATGATTTTATTGAAAGCAAAAACAATTATTTATTACTTAATGAAAGTCTAAGACATATCTGTTTTTCTTACAGCCCATTGGGTTCCTGGAAGTGCCCATAGCTTACAGTCAGATTGAAGACATATATATCGTGAGCCGATGGGATACCAGTCAGAAGTTTTGCATCAGAATTGTTATCTCCGACGGATCTGTTTTACTTCAGGTTCAGTACATACTTATCGATCATTTGTTTATAAATTATACCCTTCTTCTAAACAAAGCTCTTCTCATATCAGATATTATTTACAATATCTTTGTATTAAACGTCTATTTCTGTCATTAATTATAATTTTATTATCATTTTTATTGTTATTATATTTATTTTGTTTACAGAATATTCTCTTCTATTCTGTTGTCAATTCTTTAAACATTTATATTGTGTTTCTATAGAAACACAAATTTTGCGCTAAATTTCATGAAATTAATACTCAAATAATATTAAACTATTTGATTACTTGATAATTAATATCAAAAAATGCATTGCTTTTAAACTCAAATTAATACAGAACTGTTCAAGTGCATTTTCTTTCTTTGCATTTAAATTACAAAGTATTTTACTTAAAATATTATTTCAATGAATTCTACACTTTTCAGACGATTAGACAATTTTATTGTAATATTAGATCAAAATTGTCTGAAAAGTAGTCACAAAAACCATTACTTATGTTATATTTGAGTTTCAGTACAAAGATATTGCATTCAAATAATTGGTATTCAATACCAGTTTAATGACAATTCAAATGAATATAAGATTTTATAATGTTTTCAAAAATATTAATTGTTTTTATCGGAATAGTTGCCAAACAAATGGGTTCGGGACCAATGGCTTCACTCAATCAACTGGAAAGTAAGCTTTTCCTATATATTTCATAACTAAATAATGATATTAAAATAAATTGCTTTTTTGTCTGAATAGAGGAACATGCTTAAATTTCAACGCATTCTTGTTAATTCATCAATTAGAAGCGATGTGCTATTAAAAGAATTAAGAGTAAGGTTATTTTTATAAGTTTACCTGGAAACAAAATTATTAATATGTTGGAAAAGCACTTATAAAGTAGTGTTAAATTAAAAATTTATATATTTTCTGATAAACTCGTCATCAAATAGTGGTTTTGCAGTCGTTATCAGTGATACAAATAAATTATCACTCAATCATTGATTAATAAATCTTTAAAAATAAAACAAATATTTTGTTTGTTTTACTTAATTCTGTTAAACATTAATCGCAAACATATATTGAATGATAAAATTAATGAAAATATATTACAATTCATTGATATATTTATTTCATTTATATTATTTTTAGTGTAAAAGTATTTATTTCGTTATTAATGAGAAAATACACTCTTTTTTGATGAAATAATTCATAAAATTGTTGTAAACTTTATCATTGAAAGCAAATCTGGGTTTAATTTATGCTATTTTGATATATTATAACAAATATTATGTGTTTTAGACATAAATTTTGAAATAGAAATAAATATTTGAATATTTTTAGCTCAAAAACGACAATAATATCGGATATTATACACAGAATTGTTTACATTATGTTTAACTTAAATGCTATTAATGTTTACGTAAGACTCTTAACACTTAATATTGAGATAAACTTATAATTAAATGCAGAAAATGTGTCTAAAATTGTCTTCAATTTTGAATAAATATATAAAATTTAAATGAAATATAACTCTTGTGATACAAAAACAAGAAATTAACTTTTGATAAAACACTTTCATATTTGCGACGTTTTAATGCATAAAATTCATCTTTGATTTGTGATATCCAGGGTCTTATTCTCCATCTTCAATATTTGTTCTTTTTTGTTAATCTTATACAAATTATACTAGATGGGTTTTCAATGCTAAGCACACTTTCCATTTAAATTATTACCAAAATTGCAGTTCATTTCAATCGTCAGACAATTATTGAATTATAATTTTTATTTATTGATTGTTTGTCCCCTTTTCGACACACAGTGTCTGCCAAAGGGGTGATAATTGTAATTATTTCTTAAAATAAGACAATTTTTTATTTAATTTATTTGTTTTAGTTTTGATTCAATAAATCCATTATTTGTTGAATTAATTTCAATATTTATTTAACAGAATTTGATTGACCTGTCGTTAACCACACCACTACAGGACGAGAGTGTATACCAAACCCCTCTGGAAATAATTAGTGAACTTCTAAACGCACGACAAATTCACGTCAGTTTTAATTAATTTAATATTTGAATCAAATTTTTATTAATATTTACTTTTATTGTTACCAAAAGCAGGCAAATAGAGAGCAAACACCAGAGATGAGGGCCAATATAAAGGCACTCAATGAGGAAATTATTTCAATCCTTTCACCGATTTTAGAGAGAGTTAACCCAAACCAAGAAATTTGTCAATTTCTAAGTCAAGTGAGTATTGATTTGTTAATGCATTTGGGATTACAAATGAAAACATTTTCAAAAATCAAATGACATAAACTATTTTGAAATTTAATGCATAATAAATCATCCTTGATCACTGATCACTATATTTAAAGCTATTTTGTCTGCTTTTAGATTGATTTAAATAACCCTTATATTTAAATGCAATCACAAATACCATGTTCACTCCAAATATGTGACAAATATAATGCAAATTTCACTTTAGAAGTAAATTTTTGTGATTTTAAGCAAAATCTTTATTATTTTTAAATAATTGAATCGTTTTTTATCAACAAAATTCATGTCATTATAACAATTGAAGGAATTATTGATTTAAAGCAGAAATTTATTGAAAGGTTTTGAGATCTGTTTTAAATTACATTTTGCTCTCAGTTTGAGCTCAAATAAAAATAATGAACTAAAAGTCAGATTAAGTGAAAAAGCATTTGAATATCGATTGGAAAACAAATCTTTTTTATTAAATTTCTCAAAACTTTAGACATTTTTATACAAATTATTTAAAATTTATCAAAAACTCATAAAATGTATATTTAATGCACAGCACTGTCGACTCCATCCCAGATCATCGGTTGTGAGTGAATATTACAGTGAAATAACTCAACGAATTCTTAAGCATAACATGGATTTTGGAAAATACCCTAAAATGAGAGTATTGGTCCAAGATTATGTTTTGGCACTCAGTTCACAAAATGATGGCACAAATCTCGTCAAAGCATTTATAAAATGGTATT
Organism: Pantelozetes paolii; assembly: GCA_034687845.1. Taxonomy (NCBI): domain Eukaryota; kingdom Metazoa; phylum Arthropoda; class Arachnida; order Sarcoptiformes; family Oribellidae; genus Pantelozetes; species Pantelozetes paolii. The sequence goes on from JAQGAT010000140.1 coordinate 18,404, forward strand.
TATTTTTAATAAAATTATTTATCTTTTCGTTAAAATTCTTCTTTATTTCTAAAAAACACTTTAAAGTCTTAGTTATATAAAAATAAAATTGTAACCTTGATCAATTCAACAATTCTCTGTTCACCCTCGTTATAAACACTTATTTCATTGAAACCCTTTCTTCAAACCAATTGAATACAAAAATATATTCTCAATAACATTGTTATTAATTAATGATTAATTCCTTCCCAAAGTGTTCATGGTTACGGTAGCACATGTCCTCATCCACGTGTACTCAACAATATTATATCAATTTGTTTGGCAGCGATGTTCACACTGTTTGAGGAACGGAGGGCTGACATGAACTCAGATATAGAGGCGAACATAACTGAGCGTAATATCAATGAAGACGAGTGGAAATCAAAATTAAATTGTTTTATAAATATATTTAATTTTATGTGAGTTTATGTCAAATGCAATACATTTATTGAAAATTAAGTTAAATCTAAGATTTGTTTGAGATTTAATCAAGAATAGAGGTATTTCTAGTGTTATTTATAAATTGATAAAGGTTAAATTCGTCAGATAATTGAGTTTGACTTTAAGTCAACTTTTTTCTAACATTCAGTGAAAAGTTTTGATCAAAAATAAATTTGAATTCAAATGAAATCATTGGAAATAAACTCATGGTTTGATTGAGAGATATGTCTGTAATTCAACTAAATTTGAATAAATATATAGACATTCAAATGAGATCTCAATTTTGCGATCCGAAACCAAAGTTGACCTTTACTTAGGGTTAGGCATATCTTTTAGTTTAAAGTTTTTGAAATTTTAAATGAAATTCAAAAACTTTTTTGATTTTTCAAAACATAACTATTATTTAAATATTTGTAATAAGTATTGATTTTTTACATTAGTTCTGAACATTTGATTATTTCTTACTTATAGTTCCCTCCATGAAGACTGGAGACCAGGATTAGCACAAATACTTCAACCGATTCCCTTCCCCGACATTGCATTAGCGACACCTGAGTTCACATCGTATGTAATGTTAATCAAATAAATTGTTTTTTGGATTAATGTTGTATTGATTTACAGATCATTCAAATCTGTGATACGAAACATATGTTTAGACAATAGATGTGAAGTTCATCTCATGTTACTCAGTATCAGAGAAGAGAAGGACAGTTGGCTCCAGACATTCTGCCCAGGCAGTATTGCTTGTGATGACGATGGTGACTTATGGAGTTTAATTGTTAGTTATCAATATTATCTTATTGAGAGTTGTCTTAAGACTCAGGGGTATTACAGTGTCTGTATTAAGATTCAGGGTATTTATGTTTATAGTGTTCAAAGAATATGAAGGGTGTTGATAATAAGGGGGTCTTTAATGTCGATGTTTTTCAAAACTATTTATAAAATTGTTTAAAATGAGAAATATTGTCAAATCCTTTGTTAGTATTGCTAACTTTGTCAAACAATAGCACGAAAGGTCATGTCGTTAAATGTATGGCCATATCCCTGAGCCACTGAAAAATATTTTAGTTATTAATGAATATTGAATTTCAATCCAATCTTTTGTTATGACTTTCAGCTCAAAAATCTAATCAACTGTTGTTGTCGTCGAAAGCGATTTATGATAACTATGAACAAGAGTTTGGGCCCCTGTATGTTGAGAGCGCTCAGGGATGATGAGACCTGTCAGCAGGTCTTGTGTGCAATGTTAGAATTGAATGTCGTTGAGAGCGTGGATATGCAACAACAGATCATTACAACACTCCAGAGCACCCAATCCGGGAAAACACATTATTCAGACCTTTGCCAAAGACAACTGCATCTCAAAGAACTGGTTTGTTATCTAATGTTGTCTATTGTTGTCTATTAAACAAATATTTGTCGATATTTTGAGTTTCATTTATAAAATGTGTTTTTTATGACAAAACAATTCACTGTTTAATTGCTTTCGCCTTTAATATACAAAACAAATATTTGCTTTTTGACTCAAAATTAGTGAAGAATTCATAAAAATATATAAAAATTTAATTTCATTTTCCATTAAATAAATTAAATGTTCGTTCACTGAATCACTCGGAAAGGTATGGCAAAGGTATGTCTAATGATAGGCAAAGGAAATGATTTTTTCAATTTTCAACAAACGATTAGAGAATTAAATTCAAACGAAAAATATTTGATAAAAATTTCAATTCATTTAAAATTTTAAATATTTTTTTTGTGATTGATTTTTAGCAACAAAAAGGTGGTCCACGAAAACTGACTCTCCCCTCCCGTTCCACTGACGCAGACGTCACCAAACTTTTAAGTTGTGGTTCTTTCGGGAACCTGGAGTGTCTGTCCTTAGCTTTCACTCAAGTGACCAGTGGTTGTGCCGAACAACTCATAAAATTGCCTTCACTTAGATATCTTAACTTATGGTCCACCCAGGTATGTATTCGCGCAGTTGTTTTTACTTATATTTTATTTATATTTATGTCATTTTAACAAATATTCAAATTCTTATCAATCAATAGTTTGGTGACAATGGTTTGCAATTGATTTCAGAGCACTTGCATAAATTACAAGTGCTTAACTTATGTGAAACACCTGTTTCTGATAAAGGCTTGAAATATTTGACGGGTAATTCCCCCCTTACTAAGGGGTTTAATATAATTGTGTAAAATGTTTCAAATGATTAATAATTTGTTTAATATTGAAAGCAATGAAAAATCTACGGAAACTGAATCTAAACAGTACTAGTCTTTCGGCGCAAACATTTGAACGCCTCAAACAAAAACTACCAGCGCTTCAAGAGATCGACATTAGATATACCGACGCCTGGTAGACACAGGCAGCTAAATGGGTGGCCACTTATAGCAGGCCATTCCATTGAACACTACTGAACTCAGTGCTAAACCAACTGTTCTTATATTATCTATTGATTTATTAATTAATTTATATCAAGTCTTAGGAAACAAATATTGTGTAAAAATATTGGTCACAGCTATTGTGCTGATTGGAAAGTAGGGCATACGAGTGCCCATCAGTTAATTTTTATTATAATTATTATTCACTCATTATATTGTAATCAATAATAATTGATATCAAAAATGCACACAAAAACCACTGAATCCAAAGATTTTTCGTAATTGAAAATCCATTGAAAAACAAAACAAATAATGCTTTTATTGTTTAATATAATAATCATTCAGTAAATCAACAAAAATATTCTCAATTTGTTGTATAAATACTTAAATCAAATGCAAAACAAAATATTTGAAAAATATCTCTCAATCCAGACATTTGTGAGAAATATTAATCAAAACATTTCTTGAATTTCATTATAAATTATAAACCAATTTAAACACAGATTTCTATAGCTTTGCAATAATTGTCCGCAAAATTCAATTCAATTATTTATTTATTCATTTTTTTATTATTTATTAAAAAATAATCAAATTTTTCTCATTTTTATTATTATTTTGTGAGTCTATTGACCAGAGTTTGTATTGAAGTCAAGGGTCAGAGTCTGATCGAGTGGTCCTTTCCTGCAGTCAATTATGAAACTGTGATTTAATGCTATCCCTCGACCACTACTTCTGCAATATATTTGTAATCAATTATGAGTTTTATTACAATTATTATAAAAACTTCTCAAACATTTCAAAATTCAAATAACATTTGTATTAAGTCTTCAATTATTGTCTATAACTTTAATATAAACTTAAATTCATTTTAAATATTGATTCAACACTTCATTCACTTTTGTGAACATTACCGAACAATTTAAGGATAAAACAATTCACCCCCTTATCAATTGATACCCTGGTCAATGCACACCCTTTGGTCAATGATTTATTTAAAACTTTGTATTTAATAAATATTACTATTTATGAAACTCAAGTGATTTTTTGTCAAATTTATAACAAAATACTTAAAAATAAATTAAAACAAATAAAAATCTTTTCAAATGAATTGCATCTGAATTTAATACTTTGAAGCCCAAGATGACCAAGATTACCAGGAAGACCAAGACTATAATCAGGTAATTAATATTAATGTTAAATATTTAGTAGACATTGAAAACCAGAATATTCTTGTGTTTGCGAACACAAAGACCTCTATTAATGACAAATCAAACTAAAAGTGATGTTTTCATTGCATTAGTGAAACAAAGGCTTAACTCATATGCAGTGAAGACTGAGTTATAAGTCGTTTATATAAACAAATGAATCGTTTGTTAAAAATGCGGGAAATCTTTGAAAACATAAACAAATGATTTGAAAAAGTGTTGAAAATGTCATTAAATGAGTTCAAAATACCCCTTAATTTATGTCAATTAATATCCCTTTTAGAGTCAACCCGAGAGTTATCTGAGGCCGAGATTGTGGTCTCTATTATCGGTTGTCTTTCGGGTTCAGAAACGGTGTGTTTTGGTTGGAGTTCAACGGATAACCACTTCTTCGTGAGGAATGGCTTAAGTGCTGACAAACTCCTAAACCAAACACTTCTTCACAATTATCTCAACTATTACTGCAAATACGGAACCGCTTTTAAACTGATGTTTAACTTCTGCTATGAAGAAGTGAAAGACGAAGACATTGTCATCTGTTTTACATTCAATGCCTTCAGAAGTGGTTTAAGACATCTATTGATTGATTACATCAAACACTTGAACACAATTACAGACCAATTGGTGACCAATAATAAGGACAACAAAAGTATATCTCTATTGGGACTCAAGTATTGGTTAGATTCGGACCAAAACCACAATCTTCTGCTTCGGATTGAGATTTTGTGGCAAATGTTTGAACGGATCCGAGAAATAGCTATCAATGAAAACACTAACTATTCTTTGAGTTTCGCTATTCTTAACGCCATTTATGAAAGAATTGATTTCCAGAAGACATTCATCCGAAGTATTGTTTACCAACTGTTCATTGATTGCTTGAAACCAACTCTCGATTACTTTGATTACATTCTCACCAATGGTTTGGTTCGGGACTCACACCAGGAGTTTGTTTTCACAGAAAGTGACCAAAACTTAGATTCAATGGACTTCTGGAGTAATTGTCTTCAAATCAGAAATGACTTGAAAGAGGTTCCACTCTTTTTGGCCAAACATTTAGATTCAATACTAATTGCGGCCAAATCTCAACTCATGAGCCGAAGATTGACTTTTGTGTCAAACAGTGGACACAAAGAATCGATTGATTTGTTTAATAAGTTCTTAAATATAATCAAAGATTTGATCCAAAAAAGTGATTGTTTTGACGAAAACACTGCAAATGAGAGCAAAACCACGGAATCGGACGAAAGTCTAACCTCTGATGAGATTATTCTTCCGAAGTGTTTAGCATTGGATTCAAATGAGAGGACAGTTTACGACTCAAACCTTAACTACTTTGACGTCTATTCAGATGAAAACCATTTTTTCTATAACTATAACATTGACTTTGAATTGAATGACAAAAACCATTTCATTGACTATTATTTGCCGAAAAAGTCTATAAAACCTATTGAACTGATTCTCAACGAAGCGCTGACACAAACCTTTGGTCAAACCTGTCGTTCAATATGTTCACAACTGATCGCTTATATTATCGATGAGTACAACAAGTATTTCAATAACTTTTGTGACATTTATTTGTTGCGTTCGTGTCGTGTAATGCCTGCCTATTGTCTCCAAGTGTTTCAAAACTTGGTTTCAACTGATTTAACAAAAACTGATTGTTTGTATGCCTTTGAAAATGAGAGCACTTTTGAGTCGATTCCAGACATCAAACCATTCATTAGTTACGATAACTTAAGTTCAGAACCGATTGAGTTCCTGAAGAATATTCATTTGATTTACTCATCAATTCATTGGCCATTGAATACACTGTTTGGCGATCCAGTGATCGGTGTTTTCAATAAAGTGTTTCAACTCTTACTTCAAATAAAGTACAGTAAATGGCTTTTGAATCAGTTGTTCATCAGCTCTGAGTTCAGGTCTCGACTATCGGACCGTCGATTGCAAAACATAATGTGTTTTAAACTTCAAAATACTGTCAATAAGTTATACAATCATTTGATGACTCAAATCGATGGTCACATCAATGAAACCGTCAATCGATTGAAAGGTTTAACCAATTTTGAAGACCTTTTGGAAATACACAACGAATTTGTGGTTAAATTAAAACAAACGATATTTTCTAAACAAAAAACTTTGAGAAATGTCGTCAAAAAAGTGTTGAATTTGTGCTCAGATTTGAATCACATCTGGAGTTCGGTTAACGAAGAGATAAACGACTCAACGCTTGAAAGCATTGATTTAGATATCAATCGATGCAATCATTTACTCGAATCCTATTATGAAGTAATCAATAATTGATTTATAGTTTTATTACTTTTTCATAAAAAGTGTAATATTTTTACAAATTTTTAATTAAAACATAATTTTCAATTCATTCACTGATATTGGGGTCGGTTGTGTTCAGGGATATTTTGAATGAGTAAATAGGATGAGAGGGAAAGGCTAACCAATGATTACTATTGTATTAAATATTAAAATATTTGCAAAAGAATTAAATAAACGATTGTTTTATAAATGATATCAATATTAATGATATTCAATGCTTAACCCAAAGTCACAAATATAGACTTGAAGAGTTGAAAATGTGTTATATAATAAAGACCTTGAACATTGATAGAGCTATCATGTTAAAGGCAATTATCGGCAATCAGTTTAAAATTGATTTAAAGATAAAATTAATAAAATATTTAAACAAATATTTTTCATATCTCTTAAGAAAATATAGAAATTAATAGAAATCATAAAATATGAAAGTTTTGCTGACTTTTCATGATTTTTCACATTTTATTTGAAAATAAAGTGATTTCTAATTTACCTGAGTATTGTGTTGACGAAAATAGCATACAATGAGAGTGAATAAGTGATCAAGGCCCTTTAGATGTTAGCAAGGCTATTCATTATTCAATAATTTCTCATAAATGTGCCTAAAGTTTCATATTATAATAGATGTCACTCATATCGAGACGATTAGTGATGGGTTGGTAACCATAACGACCAGAAAGTGTATAAAAGTCGCGTCTCTTCTCTCAGTCTTTCTCTTTTGAATGAACTCTTCAGTCAATCACTTGATTGTAAACAAAGTCTTAACAAAAAGCTTAAGATTTTAATTGAATTTAATTTCAAATCAATTTAATTAACATTTTATCTCAAGAACTCATCTCAAGTACAATGTCTTCAACCAATGGACCGAAACCTGTCTTCAAAGTCGGTAATGAAAACACATTTCAATTATGTTTTGCTTTTTCTAAAAGCTTTTCTGTCTTTAAATGACTGTTAAGTTTGGATTCAATTTTGATGCAAATGAGGGGTATTTTTATGCAAATTAGGGGTATTTTTGGATATTTTTAATTGTTTTTTCCGTTAATTTTATGAAAACTAATAATTTATTGAAAGTTTGTTTAAATTTATTTGTTTTTAGACTTTATTTTGAATTTAAATATATTTTTACAAAACTTTTGACTAAAACTTGAATTTTGAATGAAAGCCGACATAAGTTTGAAAGAGTTTGGACGCAAAGAGATAATGATTGCCGAAAATGAAATGCCAGGCCTTATGTCCATCCGTAAAAAGTACGGACCGACTAAACCCCTTAAAGGGGCGCGAATTGCGGGCTGTCTTCACATGACTATCCAAACCGCTGTCCTCATCGAGACATTGACTGAATTGGGAGCAGAGGTTCAGTGGAGTAGTTGTAACATCTACTCAACCCAAGACCACGCGGCCGCTGCCATCGCCGCCACTGGGGTTCCCGTCTATGCCTGGAAGGGAGAGACCGAAGAGGAGTATATTTGGTGTATTGAACAGACACTGGTGTTCCGCGACGGACAACCACTTAATCTTATTCTAGACGACGGCGGAGACCTCACGAGTGAGTCTTCTCGTAAATGGACTCAAACTTAAACCTAATTTTGTTTTTTATTCATTAGATTTAGTTCACGAAAAATATCCGCAGTTTTTGTCTGGAATTAAAGGCATTTCCGAAGAGACCACTACTGGTGTCCATAATCTCTACCGAATGTTCAAAACCGGAAAACTGAAAGTCCCGGCCATTAATGTGAACGATTCGGTAACCAAATCAAAGTTTGACAATCTTTACGGCTGTCGCGAATCACTTACCGATGGCATCAAGAGAGCCACAGATGTAATGCTTGCGGGAAAGGTATGCGTTGTCGCAGGTTTTGGAGACGTCGGGAAAGGAAGCTCTTCTTCTTTGCGTGCATTTGGTGCGCGAGTTATCATCACAGAAGTGGATCCGATTAATGCATTGCAGGCAGCGATGGAAGGCTACGAAGTGACGACTATGGAGGACGCCGTTCCCAAAGCAAGTGTTTTCGTGACCACCACTGGATGTAAAGACATTATACGCGGCGAACACTTCATGCAAATGCCTGAGGACTCCATTGTTTGTAATATCGGGCACTTTGACTGTGAAGTTGACGTCAAATGGCTTGAAAGCAATGCAATCGAAAAGATTAATATAAAACCACAGGTTTTGGGCTTTTATTCAATACTTAATGCTTTCATTACTATCTTATGTTTCGCACCGTTAGGTCGATCGATACACATTGAGTAATGGACGGCACATCCTTTTGCTCGCAGCGGGAAGACTGGTTAACTTGGGTTGTGCTATGGGTCACCCGTCCTTTGTTATGAGCACTTCATTCTGTAACCAGACTTTGGCTCAGATAGAGCTCTGGACTAAAGCCGACAAATACGCCCTCGGAGTCCATATTTTGCCCAAAAAAGTAAATGAATTTAAATTTTTGATATATTTTTACAAATTATTGTTTCGTCCGCACAGTTGGACGAAGAGGTAGCAGCCCTTCATTTGCCACACCTGGGCGTCAAACTGACGAAACTGACTAAAGAACAGTCGGAATACTTAGGTATACCACAGGACGGGCCGTTCAAACCAGACCACTATAGATACTGAGCCTTCACTTGTGTTAAAATCAATGCTTTTATTCAAGTCTTCAAAAGTAATAAATTTTAATTAAAATAATGAAATGTTTTCTCATTTTTATTAAATTATTATTTCAAACAAAATATCATTTTTTCGATAACTTATTGAATGAATGATTGAATTGATAGTCAATTGTCTAATAATTAATGATTTTGTGTGTCATTACGTCAAGTGTTGACTCAAATCCATGCAAAACATTATATTCTTATAAATTGTTTGCATTTATTAACACTTAATCACCAAAAGTGTGATTCAATGCTTGTTTTCGTTTAAATAGATAACAGGTTTGTCGGAAGAGTTGTCACATATTGTGAAACATATTTTGTGAGTGCTGTCAATAAGGGGTACCCAAAGGGGTATTTATACTACAATTCTGGTTTGGCTATAAAATTATTAAAATTCTTACTAAAGATATATGAAATTAAGGAAACATTTAAAAATGATAATAAAAGTGTTACCCCTTATACCCCGACCCTCTCATACATCCTATAGTTTTATCGGTGAGTAAGTGTTTCTAAGATGGGAGAACCTGGCTATTCATTAAAGTTACTTAAACATGAATTGTAACATAAATTAATAAATTAAAGATTTTACAATGAAATACAGTTTGAATATACCCCTGAAAGTGCATCTAATGGCCCCCTTATATCGCAATTTTTCAAATGTTTAAAGAATAATATATTTAAAGTTTAAATGAGTTTTAATCATCACTTCATCCAAAGTGCAGATCATTTGCATTGAGTCTTGAGTTTTATTTTAAATAAATATTTTAATCATTTTTATGATAAAATCAAAATCAGATAAAGTGGTTATGACTTACACTCAGAGTTCAAATATAATTACAAATCAATTGAAAATTAATTTTTATTTTATTAATTAATGATTTTATTTCAAAACTACAGTATTTTCTGACGAAATTTCAACCCTTGTTTCAAAATTGCCAAACTCTTGGTAACACCACCCGTCCAATGGTATACCGTTCCCCAAATGGACTATTAATTACATGAATAGTTACATATTAATAGTTTCTTACATTTTATATCATCTCTAAAGAAGTTGAAAGAAATTTCTTATCAAACGATAAAAGCATTTAATCTTTAGTTTATTTAAAGAACACTAAAAGTATTTCTTTATATATAAATCCGATAATCAGTCAATCATTTCGTTATTTACTTCAATACTAACTGTGCTTTAGTTGAGAACAATGCCTGAAATATCGTCTAATTATCAAATCAACGGAAAGTCCAGTTCCACTCGCCATGTATTGGTGACGGGAGGCGCCGGTTATATAGGCTCTTCATTAGTGCCTTTATTATTGGCCGAGGGGTACAAAGTGTCTGTTTTTGATAAATTCATTTTTGGTGTTTCACCCCTTTTGCCCTTTATTTCTGATGTGAACTTGAATCTAATTAAAGGGGATATAAGAGTAAAGAGTGAGATCTCTTTAGCCATTGAAGATGTCGATGCAGTCATACATTTGGCAGCAATAGTCGGATACCCGGCCTGTGATAAGAATCCCGAACTGGCGGTCAAAGTGAATGAATTTGGGACTCAGAATATTGTGGACGCATTGAAACCGCACCAGAAGTTAGTGTTTGCGTCCACCGGTTCCTGTTATGGAGCCATAAGTGATATATGCACTGAAGAGACAAACATCTGTCCCCTCACTCTTTACGGAGAAACTAAAGCAAAAGCCGAAGCAATGGTACTGAAGAGTGGAGGCGTTGTCCTAAGATTGGCCACACTTTTTGGTGTCTCCTCTCGAATGCGTTTGGATTTATTGGTCAACGATTTGACTGCCAGTGCTCTCAACCATAAGAAGATTGAATTATTTGAGCCGCACTTCAAACGTACGTTCCTTCACGTGAGAGACGCCGCAAATGCCTTTGCTTTCAGTCTTAAAAATTATGAACAAATGCGTGAAAATGTCTTTAATATCGGCGACGAGTCTATGAATATGAGTAAAGCTGACGTCGCCCTCACTATTGCAGATCAGATCCCTGAGTGTGTCATACAGTTGTCAGAGACGGGTGAAGACAAAGACAAACGTAATTATGAGGTTTCGTATGAAAAGATTGCAAGAATTGGATTCAAATCCAAACTAACGCTTAGGAATGGTATACAAGAACTCATCAAAGTTTTGCCGCAAATGTCTTCATCTGAGATACAGTTGTCTAAAAATATCTGACTTTTATTACAGAAAATTATTATTAGTTTTGATTTTTGTTTTAATTTTTATTTCAAAAACACTTTGTTATCAAATGTTAGTCAAAAACAAATTCATATAAACTTATTAACTTTAAAACTAATGTTTAATAATATCCCCCTTAAGGGGGTGAAAATAATAACTATTATATATCATATATATGCAAAATCTCTTCACAAGTTCTTTTCACAGTCTTATTCATTCCCAGGTCTCCCAACCCATTGATTAAAATAAACAGATTTACAATCAATTCAATTGTCCATTCATTTACATCTACGACCAAAGCCTGGGATCTGTTGATCCGGTGCTTCAAATTTAATTCAATTGTATTTAATCTCTGATTTTACCTCTAATTTGGGTTTTATATGGTTTAAAAATTACCAAAAGTTGAAATGAAAGCATAATTTCATAATTTAGTCATTGATTAGTGGTTTGTAATTACAATCAATGAAAATCTGTTTCAAACTATTTGTTTGAAAATAAAATGATTTTTGATTTCAAGTCAAATGAAAACGTGTTTTGAATTCAGCGCTCATTTTATTGAAACATATTTTTGACAAACATTTTCACAAAATAAACAAAACTTTCATTTTTTGCCGGTTTTTGGGAAACATTTGATCCAAAGATGACTAAAACCAGTGATTCGTCGACACAATCGCCTAAAAGTCCGAAATCACCCGAAAGTGAGAAAAGCAAACGATATGACAGACAATTGCGGTAATGATTTGGACACCAATTGATTGACAATTAATTGTTTTCATTGAATCCAAACCAGTCTTTGGGGAGATTGCGGTCAATTGGCTTTGGAGTCATCGCACGTGTGTCTCATCAATGCCACCGCTTTGGGAACGGAGATACTTAAAAGCCTTGTCCTTCCGGGCATTCGGGCCTTCACTGTCATAGACAACAATGTGGTCACAGAAGAGGACATCGGAAACAACTTTTTCCTATTGAGTGAGGACTCGGTCGGCAAAAATAGGGCCAAAATAGCGACACAACTGCTCTCTGAACTCAACGATGACCTCAAAAAAGGCGATTATTTGGACGACTGTTTTGAATCACTTCTGGAATCAAATCCAAACTTCTTTTCCAACTTTTCATTAGTGATCGCAACGGATGTTAATAATGAGAAGTCTTTGAATAGATTGAGTGAAGTGTTGTGGAGAACCAACGTTCCCCTCATTGTCTGCAAATCCATTGGTTTTGTCGGTTATATTAGACTTCAAATCAGTGAACAGACAGTCATTGAATCGCATCCCGAGAACAGCTTTGAAGACCTAAGACTCGATCAGCCCTTCGATGGTTTGAGACTATATATGGATTCCTATGAGAAGTTTGAGGACATGTCCCGCAAAGAGCTATCGCACACACCGTACCTGACTGTGCTCTACAAATATCTTCAGGAATGGAGACAACTGTTCAATAAAAGTGCAAAAGATTTGCCGAAAAATATGAAAGAAAAAAATGAATTAAAAAATATTATTAAGAAATCAATGAACAGTTTGAGAGATAAGCTTAAGAGTACTTCAGATGAGGAAGAGTTGAAGGAACTGGACCTTGATAACTTTGAAGAAGCTATTAAAGCAATTAATACTGTCTTAACTCATTCGGATTACATCCCACCCGAAGTGGAGGCCATACTTAACGACCCGAAAGCCAATTCCAGTGATTTGTGTGATTCGATGTTCTGGTTGTCAGTCAAAGCCCTCAAACAGTTTTTGTCTCAAAACAAATGCCTGCCATTGAGGGGAACAATACCTGATATGACCTCCGAATCGGCAAAATATATAGCATTGCAGCGCATCTATAGATCAAAGGCCAGAGAAGACGCGGAAACTATTTATAACATAACCCAAAGTTTACCGAAAGTTCCGAATTTGAATACAACTGAAAACGAAATTCAATTGTTTTGCAAAAATGTCCGAAACATACGAATAGTCAGAACCACTGCTATTGACTCTGAACTCAGTGGCGATCGTCTCAAACAATTGGTTAATGAAATCGGTATCGCAGACGACGACACCGAAGACGATGAGCTCAGGTATTATGTATTGATGCGATTGATCGACAGATTCTACTCATTCCACAACCGATTCCCGGGTCAGTGCAACGATGAGGTGGAAAGTGATGCCTCTATTCTCAAGGTTTTGTTAATTGCTTTTCATTTCAAACAAATATAAATTAATTTATATTACTTTCAGTCATATCTTAAAGAGATTTCGAGTGACTTTGGATCTAATTCTTTAGTAAAAGACGATTTAATTCATGAAATGTAAACTAAAATTGATTTCTGTTTTTAATTCACTCATAATTGTCTCCAATCTATGTTTAGGTGTCGTTACGGGGGCTCACAATTGCATTCAATCTCTGCGTTCATCGCCGGCTGTGCCGCACAAGAGGTGATCAAAATCCTGACCTCACAGTACGTTCCCATCGATAATACGTTTGTCTATAACGGTATTACTTCCGTCACAAAGACTTATAGGCTTTGAATGCGATTATAATTTATATGAAATTACTTTCACTTTAATTGAAATTAAAATAAAATTTAATAAAAATTTAGATTTTTTTGAATAAAAAAACATTTGTTTTGAAAATAACGTCAAAAATATAAATGACTTAAACATTGCGTCCAAACATTGAATGACATAAACATTGGTTTGAATTTAGTTTTGATTTGTTTTGGGATTAAATCAATGAATAATTAAATGAATATTAAATTCAATAATAATTTCAATAAAATGAAAATCTTTTCAACAAATCATTGGTTTTATAATTGTTTTCAAAACTCATTAAACATTTCAAAACAAAACAAATGTTTTTACCATTCATTCACTTCTTTGACTCGTCTTTTGAATCATAAAAGTCGACACCAATTGTTGGCCGAGTGGTCAGCAGTTCGGAGAACACTCGCCAACAGTCGGCTATTGGTTTGGCCGACGGGTCACACGTCCGACCGCTTCTTCAGTAGTCATAATATTCTTCAGTCAAATGAAAGCCAAAACAAAGACCCGAAAAAAGATAACAAATTAAATGACAATAAAAACAATGATTTGAATCGTAATTATGATAACGAAGACAAAGAGGACGACAACGAAGAAGAAGAGCCTAAGTCTTCACTTCTGGCCAAAGCTGTTGTTTGGATGTTATCCGGGTTTGTATGCAATCATTAGTCAATTATAAGACAATCAATGGTTTGATCTCCAGATATATGGTTATAACGATTATGTCATTACTGTTCCCGAACTCCAATACTCCCGATGTCTTGAGATATGTCTCTTGGAATGAGTTTCTGCACCAAATGCTGGCCAAAGGAGAGGTCGAGCAACTGGTGGTGAGACCAGAGCTAGATTTGGTCACTATTTACTTATACGACGGAGCGGTCATCAAAGGCCGACGCACTGACTATAAGACATATCATATGAATATCGTAAATGTGGTCTCATTTGAACGACGGCTCAGGGATGCGGAACGTTGGCTCGGGATTAAACCCGACAGTAGTGTACCTGTTGTTTATGAGCGCAATCAGGAGAGCACTTGGCTTTTGTTGGTCTCTTTGGTTGCCGTCTCTCTAATGATACTAATAATGTTCAGAAGCGGTCAAATCAAAACACCAGTGAATGTGGACTTCTTTGTAATGTTTTCTTTGTAAACAAGTTTTATGAAAACCATTAATACCTTTCCTTTTGATCTCCAGTCCCAAATGGGTCGGGCTAAGTTCACCATGGTTGACCCGTTGACTGGCAGTGGGAAAGGCGTTCGGTTTAAAGACGTGGCCGGCCTTAAGGAAGCGAAGGTTGAAATACTTGAATTCGTTGACTATTTGAAAGCACCCGAAAGGTTTCAGGTATTCATTATTGCTATCATTTATGGATCGGTATTTCAATATTGTTTGCAATGAATCAGGCATTGGGTGCAAAAGTGCCCAGGGGTGTCCTGCTGTTGGGACCTCCAGGTTGTGGAAAGACAATGATAGCCAAAGCAGTGGCCACTGAAGCGAGTGTTCCCTTCCTTGCGATGAATGGCTCGGAGTTTATTGAAATGATTGGTGGTTTGGGTGCCGCAAGAGTTCGAGACCTGTTCCGAGAGGCCCGTAAGAGAGCGCCGTGTATTGTATACATCGATGAAATTGATGCCATCGGTAGGAAAAGGAGCTCAACTGGTATGCAAGGGGTCAGTGGAGAAGAGGAACAGACATTAAATCAATTGTTGGTGGAAATGGACGGAATGGCACAAAGAGAAGGTGTTATTATGTTGGCCTCAACCAATAGGGCTGACATTCTAGACAAGGCTTTGTTAAGGCCGGGTAGGTTTGATAGGCATATACTTATCGATTATCCGACACTCGATGAAAGGAAAGATATATTTCTTCAACACTTGAAGTCAATTAAGTTAGAGCTCAGTCCTAATGCATACGCTTTACGTTTGGCTCAATTGACGCCCGGATTCACCGGCGCTGACATTGCAAATGTTGTGAATGAGGCGGCGCTTCACGCGGCCCGAGAGGCCAAGTCTCTTGTTAAGGCTGAGAACTTGGAGTATGCTGTGGAACGGGTTGTCGGCGGCACTGAAAAGCGCAGTCAGGTTTTAAGTTTGCAAGAGAAGAGAATAATTGCTTTTCACGAATGCGGTCACGCATTGGTTGGTTGGCTATTACCGCATACCGACGCTCTCCTCAAAGTGTCTATCGTTCCGCGGACTACAAACATATTGGGATTTTCACGTGTCTTACCCTCAGATCAAAAGTTATACACAAAGGAACAGCTCTTTGAGAGGATGTGTATGGCATTGGGTGGACGGGTGGCCGAGTCATTGGTGTTTAACAAAATTAGTTCCGGCGCTCAAAATGATTTGGAAAAAGTGACAAAAATGGCGTATTCTATGACTCAGAGCTATGGTATGGACTCTGTTGTCGGTCCACTCAGTTTCCCGACCACTGAGGAGCTTAAGAACGAAACGGGAATTCTTTGTAGGAAACCCTTTAGCAAACAATTGGGTAATACTATAGACATCCGCGCGCGAGCACTGGTAGCCGACGCTTACTTGAAAACGGAAGCGCTTTTGCAAAACAATTTGGAAAAACTAAAACTAATGTCAGAAACACTACTTCACAGAGAAGTCTTGAATTATGCAGACATTGAGTCACTGTTAGGTCCGCCCACAGGGGGTAAGAAGAAAACGATCGATGGCTTAGATTTGGGACCCATTTCTGAACCGATTGATCAACGATTGACTCCCGAAGAATCGGTTTCAACGGATAAGGAATCGATTGATTCCAATGACAATAAAACCAATGATTAGAAAACAAATGAAAAGATTTTTAGAAAACAATCAATTGTTTGGAAAATAAATATAGATTTCAATAAAGTAAAGGACTTTTCATAAGTGTGTGAACACTAGAGATATGTATACACTGTATACCATATGATCCACAATATGATACCCAAAACTAATTGCGTTTTTGAAAATAGTTTCAATGAAAACTCAATTTTGTAATAATTTTATGATACTTTGCAATTGTTTTGATCCCGGGTACTATCAATGCGTGTTTCAATCAATAACAAACAATTTCAAGGGATTGTAGTGTTTGAGTGCTTATAGATTAAAAGTATACCTTTCTCATACATATTCTGTTTATTTTGAGGTTATCTGGATTCAAATTGATCCAAACTATCCAGATTCAATACTAAAGCACTTATACCCTACTAATATTGAAGGTGCCAGGTCAATGATGAATGTTGATGGTTATAACTTTGAAATTAATTAAAACATTAATGACTTTTAAACGGATTTAAAATATAGAGTAATTGATTCAATGAAATAATTTTACGGTTTATTAAGGGTTTCACGCAATAAAAGGCAACATTAAGTGCAATGAAAACAATTGTTTGCTTTGTGTTTAGGAATTAATTCAATCAATTATTAGACCATTAATTGATTAAAGGGTTGCGAACCGTATAAAACAGTAATTAAAATAAATTTCATTTTTATTTGTAATAATTAATAGTCTTTTAAATACTAGTCATTCAGTAAATCAATGATAAATACAAGCACTGGAAGAGTGAGACAGCGTTTTGACTGCTTTTTGTTCTTTTACTCGTGTTTTTGTCAACTATTGCCTCAAATGACCGAACATTTGATCTTTTAATCTATTTTTTGATTTTTCATGATTTGATGACAACTTTTGATATTTTAGTCGTTAAGCCATTTAAGTCTCAATTAGATTCACAAAGCAGTCAATTATTCTCTGCTAAAAGAATATAGGAATAGCTTAACGACAAAAATATTTCTTTTGTTAAGTGTTTTTAAACTATAGTTTGATTATAAAAACATATTGAGAGCAATGCCTACCGAAGCGGTTTGGGTTATAATTACTGTTCCCCGAAAGGAGTACGAAAGGGAAACGAAGAAACTTAAGGCTAAGAACAAACGGAATAATCGTTTGAATATTTCAGGTAATTATATAATTATTTACAAATTGACATTGCTGTAGTACATTGCTGTAGTACATTGCTGTAGTACATTGCTGTATTATCATAAATTGTGATTACCTTGATATATTTTTTATTCTGCAATAAATTGTCTTAAATTAACTGAATTTTTAATAAACTGTTGACAAAACATCACTAAATGTTATCAAAGCTTTTAAATTGTTATCAATTCTGTAGTTATTTGAATGAAATGCATTCAAAAATGAAAACATTTATTGATATTTGAATTTATTTTTTATGAAAATTGATTTTCAGATGATTTTATTGATTCCGTCGACAATAAAATGGATTCCGATTTGTGTTTAGAAAAAGTAATATTTTATTGAAATGTTTTCAATCAATGGTTTTTACTTTAAAATCTTATCTTCTTTGAAAATATTTATTGCAATGAATGGATAGGTATTATCAGATACTTTAGATGAGCTACAAATAGGAGATGTAGTTTGGGTGCCGACGAGGAATGGTAACTATTTTCAGGTGTATTTTCCCTGCGATTTGTATGAAAATGACTCAATACTACAATTACTACAATCAAAAGGCATCGGCACTAAACCCGAGACATCCATCGGTTATATACCTTTCAATCTTTTCTTTTATGAAGAGTTAAGTGACAGTGAAGTCGACAATAGCTTTGATAACGACTTTCAGTATTCGTAAAGAATTTCAAAAATTAGTTAATATTTCAATAGTTTTGAAGTGATTTTCATTGTTTATAGACTTCCCGACGAAAGCATTAAAAATACCTTTGAATTGAATAATAAGTTCAAAAACACGAATGCATTCAAAGAAGTGACGCAAAACTTCTTGAAATCGGTTACTTCGAGGCTAACTGTGGCACAGGTGGTCGAAGGTGTCAAATCTGGGGCTGTTGTCTCATTTGATTACTGTATCTATACTCTAATGGCGGGGTTTATAGCGGCATTTGGTCTAATCCAAAATGACCCAGTCAACATTGCAGCCTCAATGATGATCGAACCCATTATGGTCTCAATCTTTGACTGTCTTTCCAAACAATTGGTTTAATTTTGTTATGTAATTAAGGGAACGGTAATGGCTATGACCTTTGGCTTAGTGATTGAGGACAAGAAGCTTTTTATGTTAGGTGTGAAGAGTAATATCGTTTCATTGATCATATGTCTGGTCTCTGGGTTTATGATGGGTTTGATTATATTTATTTGGATGACTGAATGGCATCCTCCGCCACAGGGTATGGGATGTGTTTGCATACCTTTCCTTTTTGTATTATATTGTTTTGCAATTAAGGGATTTGGCCAACAAATGAGATGCAGTTTAGGGGTACGTATAAGGGGTTAATATATGGGGCAATGATTGCACTTCCATGCGGTGGTGCTATTGCCGTCACTTTGCTTAACGACAATCAGGCAGCACTGGTAGGTGTAGCCGTAGCCTCAACTTTTTTACCACCGTTTATAAACACCGGCCTATTATGGGCGCTATCGACTCACATTCAAATTAGAGGATTGCGACAAAACATCGTTCCCTTTAATATAAGCGGAACAATATTTTACATGAAGCCGGCGTACGCCCCACAGGCCGGGTATTCACCGGTCTATTCACATGACATGAGGATAGAGAACGCACTGCTCGGGTGTGTGTCTATGGCTTTGACTGCTATTAACATCATTTGTATGTTATTTGTGGCTTATTTTGTACTCAAGGTATGACTCAATCAAACATTTATTTTAAATATATGTAAATATTTTATGAAAAGATCAAAGAAGTGGTGCCCTTAGGGAAGATAGCACCGGGAGTGGGGACTCACAGGTTCTTTAAGGAAGATATAAAGGTTTGTCTGATTTTATTGATCTAAATATAAAACAAATAATCACTGAATAGATTGCGCGAAAGTATAACCGAAAGTCTTTGGCACTTAAAAGGCAAGAATCAGTCGGACATCAAATTCTTAAGGAATGGGCTGTGAGTTAGAGTGCTATCAAATTATTGTTTGTGTTTTAAGTGGAATATTCTGTTGGAAAGGATATCACAGGCATTGATAAGAATCAACTTTTAGATACCAGTCCAGAGGCCAGGGTTACTCAAATTCAAACATTACAAGATATCGTATGTTATAATTAGTTTTAAAATTATTTATAACGAAAACATTTAAATCTAAGGCACAGGACGTTGAGGCGGACGAGACATACCAACACGTGATTAGTAAAGCGATTGGGAATCCAAACCTTGTATTCATTTTTCATTCAATTGTTTTGTAATTGATTTGAAATTGTGTCCAAATTGTGTCCAATAGATAGGATTATCGCGAAGACTAACCAAACCAATGCTCGAAGGGATTCAACCTAACAGTGACCGCAAGAAAAGTGTAAACATTTCAAGTGAATGCCCGACCGTTTGGAATACAGAGCAAGAGATGTCTCGTACTATAAACGGGCGCAGGTATACAATCAGTCCCGTCGACAAAATGAAGAAAACAGACGATTCCAACCATAGTTCCCCTTATTCTACAATCGGATCGGGAGGTCAGGGTCTAAAACCGAGCGATCTTAGAGCAGAGAGAGGAAGGCGTCGAAGCAGTCATATGTTGAGACAAACATTGAAAAAATCAATGAATTCTCCGTTCAGTGTTTGGCCAACAAATCAGTCACAGTGGCGCTCAAAGTCATTGGGCGATGAACTAAGGGTTAGGCGAAGGACTACATTCAGCACTAAATTGGAACCACATATAGAATCGACAGGTTTTTGAGTCAATGATTTTAATTGATATATAAATTGACATTTAATTCAGTTTTTGCTTAAAATTTTAATTAATTATAAATTAATTGTTTTTGAATTGACTTAAAATTTTGTTACAATTTATTGCATTTTAAGGATTTTTATAATTCAAATATTAATAATGAATACAAATAAAGGGGGTTTTCACGCATTTAATTCATATATGAAACTAAACTATAAAATAAATATTTAATTGAAATTAAATTAAAAATATCTTTCAATTGTTTTCTTCATTTTTGTTGATATTTTGTTTTTGATTTTCAGTTGATTTCAATTTTCTTTCGCTATTTTTGACACATTCTTCGTAAGAAAATATAGAAAAAGTCATAATAAGTGTAAAAATAACGCAAACAATGAATACAATCAAAGGAATGGTAAGACTTTCTTCTTCGTCGGAAACGGAAGTGCTTTTCACTAAACAAATATATTGTTTGTAAAAAATTAAATCAAATATTATTATTAAAATAATTTTTAAATACAAACCATTTGTTTCATTCATCAAATTAGCCATTATTTTCTAAGTTTAAAAATTTTGTCAAAAATTTAAATTTCTATTAAATGCTATTTAATTGTCAATTATCTCGAGATTTGATGATAAAATGTTATGTAATTAAGAGATATCTAAACGAAAGTAAGTATTGTTTATTAAATTACATAACATATTGTTTACAGATATTACAAAAATTAGAAAAAAAAGAATTTAGTCAATTGTGTATTGAATTACAATTGTCTATAAGTGCTAACACTTGATGTGTAATCATATTTAAGTATAAACCCTTTTAAACCTCAAAAATGGTCTCATTATAGACATAACTGTTATGTAATTTTGTCAACCTTTTCATTGTTTGTTTCAAAAACCAGAGTTTTTGGGAATTTATTTGATTTATTGTGTTTTGAAATAAATTATATAATTTGGAAACAATTTGTAAACAATTTTTATATGATTTATGAACTATCTTGGTAAATTGAATGAATCAGAATCTAAGATAAGGGTTTCATACAATCTCTCTATACGTAAAACATTTCCTAATCTCCCGATTCCTTCAACTTTTCAGCTTTTATTGTAAAAATAAAATGAAAACATTTTGTCAATGATATGAAACGACTGCTCATTATTGAGATATTATTTTTGCAAAACATTAGACAAAAATAATTACCATATATTGCCGTTAATCACCCTTTTGTCTGATATCCCTTCAGGGTCCAATTTGTTGCTCTAAATACACTCTACTCTAAACTACTGTTATATTCAATAAGTAGTTGTGTTTGAGTTGATCTGAGATGTGATGCAGTCGTTCCCTAATAACAGAGCAATGCTTACAATTGTTAGATTAAATTCATGAGAAACAAGGGTTTGGTTCTTATAATATAGTGTCTAAATTAAGAGTGAGAAAGAAAGGACGGGAACCTTACTGTGTGATCGCCTTACAGGCCTAACACCGATAATCGGCTTATATGAAACACTTCGCTTTACATCACTTGTGCCTCACTATTGCTCACAACCAATGAGTAATAGACTCTGAAAGAGAGTAAAGATAGTAATAGCGAATAATAGGGCACTTATCAGAGGATTCTGAACAGAGTTTCAGTTAGTTTTCCAGTTTCTGATCATTCAAACGGTTTGTAAAGGATTTTCAGCTAACAATAGGGTCGTACATATGAGAGCACAGATCAAGTTGTCATAAATCCCTAATCAATCCCTAATCGGCATCTTTTTTCAGTCCAATTAATTAAACACTGAATTCAACTCAACTTTACAACTGTTTTAATGATCTATAGTTAGAGACAAAAGTGAAAACAAGAAAATCTTTCACTGAATTGAATACAATTTTCACAGTTTTAGACGCGATTATCAATCAATAGATTCCTGGGTTTGTTAGACAATAAAAGCCATTGTATTTTGTCTTTAATTTTTTTATTAATTAATATAAAAATAAACAAAAAGTTAAATAAATAATTGAAACTTTGAATTTAATTGTCCCTATATTTAGCCTATTGTTAACACTTTTCTATCAATACATCAATTATTTCAGATCAGTGTCATTTCAAAACAAAGAATATTCACAATAATGTCAGTAAATAATGTTATTTCAATTTCAATGCAGTCTTTCTATAGTAGGTGTGATATCTTATTTCATTGTCCCATCTCCTTAAACAGGGGTATACTGGGTATTGAATCATTGAATTATTGAATATTTGACAAATGGATAAATTCTTTTGTAAAGAGAGTTTAAAACATAAAGACATTTGTATTAAAGAAATTATAAAACATATAATTATTGGAAAATTGAATAAAAGCCTGATTTGAATGAAAATCTATTAACAAATCATAAATTGAATGAAAACTTAATGAAATTTTTAAAATCCATAAAAACATATTTCTTTGAGTCAGTGCTCTATCATTGATCTACACGTCCTGTGCATCGGCTTTGAACCCACTTTACATAAAGTCATTGAATTAAGCGAAAGAGCACAGAGTTGAGGCAAAAGGCACTTAACTCTAAGTACAAGCACTGGTAAGAGTGGAGAAATGCTTCAAATATTATAGATATCTGCCTTTCATTCAGTTTATTAGACTGCACTGTAATGTCGGTGCTGAAGAGCCGGTAAGGCTCAGGGCCATCATGTAATATTATCATCATTAATTGAACGTTTAGATAAAGCAAAACAGTAAAACAGTTACGACAATACCGTTCCTCAGTTTGGGCTCAGTTTGGGCTCAAATACTCGATTCTCTGCTTTCAGTCATTTTTTCGTCCAATTATCCAAACGTTATTTGATAGCGCCCGGAGCCCAATGTCATTATTATAAGTAAGTGCACACAAACGCACACAATGAATATCATTGTTATGTATTAAAAGCACCCGAATATATGTCTGATCTCAATACACGTGTCATTTACTCTCATTTGACAAACATATTAATCGTTCAAATGTTTCCGTTTTTCACTCTTTTTATCAAATAATTTGTTTAAAAATTATTTTTAATATTAAAAATATTTTTCAAAAGTCTTTCAAAACTTAATGAATGTATTGTTTTCTTACTATTTATTAAATTCAAGTGTTTTTCTTTTAAATAAAACTTTGCCCTGGACCATTAAAAATTCATAAAATATTGCAAAAATAGCTAAACTCAGAATATATTTTAAATATCTTTTCAAAGATAAGTTGCTTTCAAATACTCAAAAGAATTGATCTTTTGGTTTATAATTATGACTCAATTTGTTATCATTTTATTGAAAATATAATAAAACACCGATTATTTGAGTTTAAATCCATTGATCGTAAAATAATTGGTAGTCTTTTGAATAAACGATTTGTTTTGCCATTAGTTTGTTGTGTAAAGTAAACAAATAGAGTATTAGAGTTAGAGATGACATAATAGACTAAATGATTGCAATCGTTAGTAAAAGATTAGTCAATTGAAAGATTAAGAAAAGATTCAGTCATTCAGTGAATGCCGTCAACAACAGTACAAATGACAGTCATTTTGTGGCCGACCTTCCACTTCCCCATCACTTGTTATTAGAGGATTACATGAGTTCCACAATTCCTGCACTCAGTTGTACTAAAAGTTATCAACTTTTGTGGAAAACAGTTTCAGTTTTCTTTCAAATTTACAAATTTCTTATTCAATGCTTTCAAACAAAATCGATGTTATCTTTCACTCATTATTGCAAAACTCATTTCATTTAAATCTTAAAATTTAATACAATTGTAAGAAAAATAAAATTTAATTTAGTTTTTAATCATTAATTTGTTTATCAGTATTTTAGGATTTTTTTAAACAGCAATTATTAATAATTAAATGTTTTATTAAATCATTGATATAATAATTATACATATATTAATACATTTGCAAAAATAGCAAACATTTAGTGCTTTATTAAAAATAGTTTTAATATAATCTATAACTATAGCAATACATTGCAAATACATTGAGAGGAATGCCATTGAATTCAATTTTCATGTATTCAATAATCTATTGAAAGATGAGATCAAAAACTATTTTAGTATTTCGTAATTAATATAAACAACTGTTTCATAGGTTTTGTCTGAATAACTGTATTTCAAATAAATAAGTCTTTAATTATAAAAATTTGTTTTATATTTGAAATAATGATTCAATTTTTGCTTCAAATTATTATCAAATAATAATTTTATGTTATTATACATTGGATTGCTTACACTGTTGTCTGATCTGCCGGTGCTGTCAGTGTTTAATTGCGCAGATGTTGTTATAGCGTTAGGCCAATTGCCGGTGCAATCGATGGGTTGGGCGTGATTTGGCTGTTATCGCCGATTAGGATTTCATGGATGGGAACACCGTTTCACTCATTATGCAGTTTCGGTCCAATTATGGGAGACATGATTAACAAATTAACGGAAAGGGATTCTCGCTCTCCATCGCCTCAGACAACCACCGGCTCATCGTTTTTCATCAAAGATATACTTTTCAGGTATTTATTCATTCATTCATTCATTTATTTCATTTAAAACTTTTAAAAATTTCTTATATTTAGTAATAAATCTGAAAATAATTTACAAAAATCTAAACTAATTTCGGGAAACACTTCGGTCGGACACTTGAGTGGAGTTTTTGGTAATTCAGTGAATGTACATAATGTACATCAACACCAGTACTCACACCAAACCAATCATCAAATCCATTCGCAACAGATATTCAACAGCACTTCGAGCTCATTGGCGGCGGCGGCCGCCGCTCTTCTACACAGCCATCACACAAACGCCAACTCATATGTGTCACTACAACCTCATCCACAACATCACGAACTACTTCTTCAACACATGCAAAGGGCAGCCGTTGCCGCCGCGGCATCACATGTGGCCGCCAGTCATCGCAGACGAAAAGCCCGAACCGTCTTCTCTGACCAACAGCTCCACGGATTAGAAAGAAGGTTAAAGTCGTTTGTATTTCAGATATCTCTGCAATAAAAGTATTCCTATACTGTATAATCAGATTATCAATGTGATTTTATTTCCAGTATTATTATATGAAAACAATCTTGATTAATTTGATAAAATTCTTTTCATCCCATTTTTAATTGCATTTATGTTATAATATATTATATGTTTTGACTATATTTTTATTTCGTTAACAAAATTCTATAAATTATAATCATATCATTTGCGCCTTAAATGACCCTCAATTGCAATACACAGATACTAATCAACAAAACTTACCTTTCTTCAAATTATTGCTACATATTTGAATTAAATTGATTTAAGTCTATCTTAAGGGGACTTTGTTTATACTTTTGTACCAATTATTTGCATATCTGAGTCATTTTAATACATTATTAATCTCTCATATATAACATCTTTAATTAATTACTTGAAATGGATTAACTTGTGCTTGCTCACCAAATTCAACTACACTTTTGAAATATATTTATCAGTATTTCTATAAATACAATATTATTATAGGTTTGAAAGTCAAAGATATCTCTCGACTCCCGAAAGACTAGAATTGGCAACAAATTTGAGTTTAAGTGAAACTCAGGTCAAGACTTGGTTTCAAAACAGACGAATGAAACACAAAAAACTGTTGAGAAAGTCATCCCAACATAACAGCACTTCCAGTCCTACTTAAGTGAGTTTGTGCTTAAGCTTGAACACTATTTCCAGTGTTTATCACTTGTATTATGAAAACCTAAAATAAAACTAAATTTTTTGTTTCAATTCAAAAATTGTTGTAAATCTTATCAATGTATTCACAAATTAAATAACATTTTATCAATTTGTAAATTAGTTATCAATAAAAACGATTGAAATCTAAAAGTAATTTAATTAAATATTTTAATTTATTTTATAAACAAATAACAAATTATTTTTCAATGGATTTACATTTATATCAAATATTTTTGACATATATTTCATAAAATCTTTTGATTATTGAACGAAAAATCCTTTTCCTGAAAGAAGTTTTGCTAAAAATCCCAAAAGATTTCAATGAAATGATTGCAAAACAAATTGATTTGTGATTCAATTGAGTGTTAATTGTGAGTGAATTTCCAATTTTGTATAGAAATGAGAAATACTTAGAAACTGAATGACATTGTGTTGGGTCTCAATAGAGTCACGTTATTTGATGCTAACAGTGCTAACAGTGATAAACAATTTCGTGTCCGCTATTTATTTAACACCAATACTACAGAAGCACTTGATTTAGTGCTTATTATTTGCGGTTTGATTTAATTGACAATAAATACAGTTATACTGTTTGACAACATGTCCTACACTTCTCTCCACCCTCTCTGTCCTCTCTGTGCTCTCTGTCCTCTCCAGAGATAAGGCATGAAATGGAAAATAAATTGAAATAAATTGAAACCATTATTGGATTTGGGCTCTCATTCAACACTCCATACCTTTCCTCTCACTGAGTCTTAATGAGCATAACATCAGTATTACATCAAATCTAATGATTACTCAACTCTACTCTCAAATCAAATTTATTACTCATTTATAAGTAATTAATGAATAAAAAGATTGAAAAATACAAACAAGTATTGATATTATATGAGAGATAAGTTTTGCAGGGATTTCAACGAGATTATAGGTTTTAATAAATTGACAAAATATTGATCTTGGTCATTATAACTATTTTCATCACTATTGTTAATAAATTTAAATATAAGACTTTGAATTTAAATTATTGATTATTGGATAAAATTTTTAAACTTTTAATTGAATTCAAAATTATATAAATTTATTAATTTTTTGCTTTATTTTGAAAATAAAGACTGAAATTAATTGTTCAAGTTTACTTATTGGAGTTTCATTCATTGGAGTTTAATCAAAGACTCCAATGGGTGTGGATAAAAGTACCCTGGGCACTTTTCACAGTTAGACTGTACGACTTAAATGATCAATGAATGAGTGAACCACTGGTTAAGTAATAATTGTTTGTTATTTTATGTATTCATTGATATATTTGTTAACAATATTTGAATTATTCAATGATTTGTCAAATAATAAACAATTTATTCATTTATTTATTGAAAACATATTTTAAAATAGTAATCAAACAAAATATATAAAGTTTTATGAGAAGGGTAAGGGAGGTATTGGGACGGATAGGTGATGGGACGAATAGATGATGAGATGGATAGGTGATGGGATTGGTAGATGATGGGTAAATTTGTGGAAAATTAATTGAATTGCTTAAACATTAATTTGTTATCACTTTTGATCTATAATTTGAAGCAATTGTTTGAATATAACATTAAATCAGATATTTTGTAATTAAAAGCAAAATTCAATCAATTATTGAGAGATTAGGCAATCATTGAGGGAAAGAGTGTTTTACACAACGGAATGGGTATTAAACTTAGGTTTGCATTAAATGTCTATAAATTTATTGCCGTTTTTGTGCCAAAGATGTCAACACTTGAGTGAAATGTCATTCAATTTATGATTGATTTTAAAGTTTTCATTCAAAGACAACGTTTCACTCAATTGAAGGGAAACTGCATTTAAGGGGCAATCGATTGACTGTAATGTTATTTATGAGTAATTGTTAGCCATTTGTGAATCAGTTATCAAAACAAAGCAATTATTATTGAAAGCAATGATCGGACGGACAGTGAAGTCGTGTTTAACGGTTGTGTCGCCACTCAGGACATCGGTTCGTAGTCTTTACCCGACATATCATAGACACCTAATCGGAGGCCCGCGGACTCGCATCGGGTTTGCGGAGAAGGCCTTCTGGGGCGCCGTCTTCTTCGTCGGGATCCTCGCGGCCCCGGCCTGGGTGTTGGTCCACTTGGAAGACTATAAGGGCAAAGGAAAAAAGTATATCTTTCCTCACATACCAACCCTTAACCACAGTTTTAATACTTATCTCTCTTTCAGATAAACATTGGTTTCAATTGAGAAATGATTTAATGATTGAATCGTTTGTTAATTCAGTTATAATTAAAATATTAGTGTTTTTTGTCTTTAATTGAAATGAGTTTCAAATGTATTGTATTTTTTAGTCATTAAATAGATTTGAGATTTAATTACAAAACTGTTATTAATATTGCATTTAATTTGTGTTTAATTTGTGTTTTTAGTTATCATTTCTAACCTATTATTCAATTCATTATAACTTTTGATTTGATTTTGATTTCTATAAGAGTTGTAACGAATGAACAGTCGTTTGGAGGGAACGGCAGATAATCCCACTTCGGGTGAAACGGACGGAACGAATGATAGTCTACTCGTCCGACCGTTTTGTCCGAAGGAATGGTTTAATGGCTTAAAAATGGGTTCATTTTCTGCACTAAATCTTTGGGTTATTTTGGGCCAAACATTGACCACATTTTGGTCAACGATTGTCTCATTTTCTTCAGTACTTTCCTCTTCGAGTACTTTATTTAAATCAAAGACTGTTTTCTTGTTTTCATATGTTTTGTTACTTTCATTAATTTGTGGCAAAATATTTGAACTCTTTTTGTCATTCAATTCATTCAAATAACTAATACTTTGATTGTTGTCTGACTTCTCCAGAGAAACACCTTTTGTGTCATTCCTTGCATTCAATTCATTGCTATTTATTTCGATATCTTTTTCTGGTTTTGAGTTTTCATTACTTTTTATGTCTTTTTTAATATTATCTGAAATTTCTTTTAAGTCTTCATTTGTTATCTCTTTTACAACGGATTTGATAAACTCCTTGTCGTTTGAGAGTTTGCTTTCAATGAAGTCATTTAAGTCCGGATCTAAAGGTTTGATACGTTTTTTGGTGCAAATAGTGATTCCGAAACAGTTTTGGATTTGTTTTAAATATGAATACAATTTGTTTCGTTCCGAACCATTCAAAAGGCCGGATATGTATGACTTGTCAGTGCGTTGTTGTATAACAAACTCATACGTCGAGAGTCCGGCGAAGTCTGAAATGATTTGTATAAACAGTGAAAACTGAGAACGAGTTTACAATCAAAGGTAAAAGCAATCAATGTTTGAGTTTTTAATAAAATTTGGCAAAACTTTTGTTGAATTGAAACAAATGTTTGTAAAAACAATGATTTTCTTTGAATTGTTATCAATATTTCATTTTTTCGGAAGAGATATCAAAATTGGTTTTCATTTACGGGATGTTATTATAGGACTGATTGGCAAACAATAACTAACTTTGACTAACAATAACTCATTTCGACATATCTTTCCTTAAAAAGAGAGAATCTTATGATAAGGGGATTGATATGCAGTGAAACAATAGTTTTTAACAATTCCTACAATTATTGAAACGATTAACGGAAGGAACGGGTGTTTTGTAAAATTAGACTCACTTAAGAATAGATGAAATCCAAGCAAATGAGACAATAATATGACAGCAATTGATGACAATATTAGCGATGATATGATAACAACGATCCAAAAGATTTGTAAACCTTTGTTGAGATCTGATTGACTGTTAAAGAAAAGTAGTGTTGGATTGAGATCTAAAATATAGATAACTTTGAATTGAATTTCCATTGAATTGAATTTCAATTGACATACCTTTGACCCAAAGCCAACTGTCCGATGAAAAATAGGCAATCGTTAGGATTAGACAATTAATGAAAATGCTTAGCGAACCCAACAGTGCCGATAATACAGTGTATATAAACCATCTTTGAATAACAGATATTAGTGTTTGATTGCAAGAAATGTATTAACAAATGGGAAATACCTATAGTTTTTACCGCCGACGCAGTTATTAAGCCATTTGCAGTGGTGGTCAAAATTAGACACACATTTATTACAAACACTGCAGTGCTTTGATTTGGAACCGACTGTTGTCTCACATATATAGCAGAACTGGTTTTCAATGACATGCCTGTGCTTTGTTCGGTCAAACTTTGGTCTCTCAGTTATCTTCCCTAACTTTTCGGCCACATTATCGTCGGCCGGGTTTATGTTGACTGCAATCACATGAGTGATGAACTGCACTATGAATAATAATACTTTGATGGCCAGAACAATACACCTGAGCTGAGTGGTGGGAAGTGTGGGCACAATCAATGTGAAGCAAATCAAACTCATTAGCAAATAGAAAGTCCAGGCAATGATTTGAAGCCAATGGAAAGGTAGTGTCCATCCATTGATTCTCACGAAATCCTGATTTTGACGATTGATTTCAATTTTTTTCAATACATTTATTTTATTTTTAATTAAAGCCATTCATTCAGTCATTCAGTGATTCAATCATTGATTAATTCATTCATCAATTAATTTAAAATTGATTTTTCGTTTGACATTTGTTTCACTTATTTATTAAAATATCAAATATTATATAATAAATGAAATTTTTAAGTCATTGAATATTTTTATCTCAAGTAGAGTGCATGTGCACATACATTGGCACAGGTATCCTATGTTCACATTGGCACAGGTAGTCTATATCAATTCTTTGCCATATATTCCGGTGCATATGAATTGATTTTCTCTACCTATGAATTAGTGAACTCATCGCTTGTAATATTCTGTTGACAACAATGCAATCATAATATTTGATAAATGAATAAAACATTGATTTAATGTTTAAAACGATTCAATAATTCATTCATTTCTTTCATAATTTTATTAAGAAATCAATTCTAAAGACATTTATTTATAGATCAAAAGATATATTGAAATAATTATAAGTAATTATAAATAATATGTTTTTGTATGAAATTCTTTAAATAAATTTAGCTTTTAATAAATGAATCTTGGTCTTTTAAATAACACAAAAACAGAAATTCTTTACAAAATTTCAGAAAAAATATTAATAGAAAAAAGTGTATAAAATATAATTAATTTGATGTCAATTGTCCGCACATTTGAAAAACGAAATAACGATTGTTTGCACTCATTATCTGCTCTTATGTTCTGCTCTTTAATTATATATAAAGATTAATAAATAATTGATATTTTGATTATACAATAATAGCTTTAATAGATTAACATTAAGTAATTTGTTTTAATTATTAATTTTAGCATGCTCCAATATGTAATGGATGACACGAGGGTCACTCATAATCAGTATGTGATCAGAATTACTAAAATTCTGATAATAAACGCCTTGTGTTTGCTTTCCCTTCCATTGGAGACATGACTGAAGACTCTTTAAATTGACGGTTCCGTCACCGTCTCCATAGACCACATGAGGCTGAGAGTCGGGAAACTTCCCCTTATTGTACACCAGTTTATCCATTGTATTGATTCCATGGCCGTGAAGACAGTGGACTTCCACCTCAGGAGGTGTCATAGCATAAGTAAGGTTTCTGACGTCGAGCCACATATTATATCCAATCATATAATTAATGTCTTCAAAAAAGTCTCTATAATTGAGTGCCGTATAATTCCTTAGTGTTGATTCCATCAGCACCTGGTCTTCACTCCAAACCTTATCGCTGGGCAACAAATAAGCTAAACTCGGGAAAGTTCTCTCGTCTTCACGTATAGTAAGCGAAGGAACGACAATAACCCCAAAATTATCTCCCGATGCGAATGCCTTCAGTGACTTGACAGCACCGGCCCAGGGACCGGCCAGTGTGATCATTGACCTGACATACGTGTCTTTCCACTCTCTGGTCTGTCTATTAAGGAAGTATAACATTGTCGGACATCCCATAGAGTGACACAAAAGAATCACTTTTTTATTTGAATTGATTTCAAACGTGTCTTCAATTAAAGCAATCATTTGATTGTAGTATTCATTCAATTCGTCTGTAATTCAAACAAATTTTAAATGAGATGACTATAATGTAGTAAAACATACTTGGTGCTTTCCTAAAGTCATAAGGGGCTCCTCTAATAGATACACCCCTTTCATACCCCTGTGCAACCAACTGTGCGACCAAATTATTGAAATACCCGGAAACGGGAACTCTGGACGGATCGACGTATTCTACTGTTGTTGTGTTGCCTAAACCGGGAACTTGTGTTTCAACTCCCATTACATTAGCTGTGGTTCGGGTGTTGTTGTCATAAACCAGTTTCATATTATCGATCCAACAGTCGATAACAAACGGCACAAGAAGTGCCAGATTTAGCCACAAATTGAAGTATTCGTCGGTTTTTTTATCGCAGAAATAGTGCGGAACCTCTGACTTATCCAACTTTGCATCGATTTGACTGCCGCCGTCACCCGGGACTACGTGTGCACAGTTAGGGGTTTAAGTGTTTAAGCCTTTATTTTACTCTTAATGCTATTTTAGATAATATTTATTTAAACCCTATTTCATGTCATATGACTTCAACTTATGACTAATTTTTAATTTGTTTTCTCAAATGACTTTAATTTTGAAGAAATACTTCATTTATTTATACATTAAAGAAATGTAAACATTATATGAATAGAAGAAAACGTTTTTTCATTTTATATTTAATTAAAATTTTGTCAATATTTGAATTATATTTAATAAAAGTCTGATTAAATTTAATTGAAAATGACCAATGTAAGATTTGTAGTATAATAAATCTCTATTTGTTCAATGCACTGGTCTTGGTCATTTTATATTGAGTGATACCACTCTCTATAGTTAGTGATAGAATGAATATTAAATACAAGTTATTAATATTTATTGAAGACAATACTACACATGAAATATATTGATTAATAACTGTACTTGGTTCTTTAAATAACTTATTCAATGCAAAAAATTCTAGAATTTTTTAAAATTTTTATTTAAATTTAAAGACTTTTTAATGATTTTTCAAAATCTTACCCAAAATTATTGGACTCATGTCTAGCATAGGCTCTGTTGTGTCAGTCTGTCCAGTCGTCACTGTATTGATAACTCCACTAATTGTTGTCGAGTGCAGACAAATTGGGAGAAGAAACAGCAAAAGTAAATAAAATTTATTCATTATTTAAATAAATTATTTTTTATTCACAAAATTAAAACTTTTAGCAAATCTTTGAGTTATTTTTATATTGAATTCAATGTTCACTCAAACACTGAAACCCTTTATTTGAAACTCAATTCTGAGACTATTTTCAGAACTTCTGATCCGTTCTGTTGTTATGATTCATAAGATATGAACAAAGTTTGGAAAATACCAATACTTTTACTCCAGGCGTGAGATAGGAGTGGGATATGAATGGGATGTTGAGTTTATTTCAATCGATAGGCTGTCCTTTCCCTTCCTTTTCATAACAACAGCTGAAAAGTGAAGAAATTTATTAAACATTGAATTATTTGCTTAAAGAGTTAATTACGAAATATTTGTTATATTTGGCATAAAATGTGTTTCAAATTAAAACAAATTTTTATTTTTAAACAAAAAAAAGTTTTGAAAGAAATTTTAGAATAAAATGTTTTAATTGTATTTTGTTTTCAACACTAAAACTGAAAAATCTTATAGAAATACAAAACAACCCTTTCTTTCCATTCAATCGCTAATGAAATTGAAATCAAATTTTCTTTATTAAAGCTTTAATCCCTCAGAAAAATTAGCAGTTCATCACTTGTGCTGGATATGCGCAGGGTTATTAAATCAGGAGGCATCAGGGGTATTAAGAAAAGGTGCATAAGTGAAATAGAATAGAGATTCAGGGTTCTTCTATATTTTCTAAACTTATATAATCTTTAAACATTTGATATTTTTGAAAATAACTAGGTTCGCTTTATTTGACGCCCAAACCAATTGACCTTGATAACCCTGATTTTATTCATCAAGTGAATTTGCAATTCTTTAATTTTTCAATCTATTCCAAGAGAAAAATATAGGATTTGCAAATCACCCGCAACAGTATCTTGGTCAAAATATAGACATTACTGTAAATATTGATTTGAATGAAAGACATTTTCCTTACAGTAACCCAAATGTAACCAATTTTTGAGACGAAAGTTACAGAAAATTTACATCAGTTTCACAAATGAAGTAAAGTTTGCGAAAGTTTCCCAAAATTACTGTCATTTCTGTGTTTTGTTTGATTTGTTTTTAGACAACAAAACAATAATAAACTAAACATTGATTTGAATTTAAAATCAAAACCTATTTTATGGCAGAAATTGACGAAACGTTTTGTAATTTAATATTTTATTTAATAATTGATTTAATTTTTAATTAATTTTATACCAATTTTAGGCCAAAACTCTCCTTTGAATCCATTTTTGGACAAATTTTCCGTCGATTTTACCGAAGATGAAGACAACGAGACTATCATTGACTTTGATTACACCGAAGACAACAATCAGGCACTCAATGACGTGAATCACATCCAAAGGATTGTCGACAGACTTGAAGACAACTCGAGTGACAATCAAAACACTGGACAACAACACAAAGATAATGACAGCGACTCAGAGATTGTCCCCAATTGTGGTGAAGACGACCTCTTATTGGGTTCACAACTGATGGCAGAGAAGTATCTGAAGATCAAAGAAAACAATGTCTCAAATGATAATAATTTGCACAAAGAGTGCAAAAACGGTTTACAACGGGAGAGAGGATTGAGAGCTCAGATGGAAATGGAGTTGGAGTTAGAGAGACAACAGAGGATTGAGTTTCAGAAACAATTGGATGAATACATGAGTTATAGTCTTCGGAAACAGTTTAATGATTGCAAACAAATCAAGTCTTTGAAGTTTGAACTCTTGAAGTGTAGACAAGAGTTAAACCATTTCAAGAAATCTGTTAATAATTGCAATGACTTTGACATCAATTCAAACCAATCGACACTTAAATCAAATGACAAAGAGTTTGATTGCTTGGACTGCTCTTCGGTCATGAAATCTGAGGTCTCATTGATATTACATCTCATTAACCATTGCATAGAAGAAGAAGAGTTCCGTTTGGAGACCAATGTCTTCAGATTAGATGAGTTCACGGATTCAATGATCGATTCCATCCGAAAGAGTGTCTCTTATTGTTGTCCGCGTTGTTCACAAACATTCAATTGTCTTGAGATCTATTACCACATCTATAAGGCCCACACAAAAGAGCTTCCAATCATTTGCACCAAATGTAAGGTCTATTGCACTCATTTAGACTATTGGCGTCAACACAACCAATCCATACACAACGGGGTCATAGAAAGAGTCACTTTTGTCAACATCGGTAACATTAGTAGACAAAAACAGACCCAAAAAGAGTCCACGAGAGCCAACACCAGACCATATACTAATGGCATCAGTAGTTCAAAGTCTTATACTAAGAGGCCATACACTAAGAGACGACGTATTTCTCAAAATAGTTCCCGAAAAACAGAAATCAGTTCAAAAGTGTCGTCAACTCTCTCAGACACTGACAAAGACAGTGAACCAGAAGTGATCCACTTGTCTGACTCCCCGACCCCTCAATACTCCACAAATAAGATGTCTATTCAACAGATCTCAAAGCCTTCAAAATTTACTTCGTCTGCCTTTCCTTCTGTATATAAAAGCAGTTTAAATGCGATCCCAGACTTGTCGTGCGATTTCCCCGACTGTGACTTCAAAACTAATAATAAAGATAAACTAAAATTTCATACCAGTGCTCACACAAACTCTAAGTACAAGTGCCCGTACTGTGCATACGTTGGAAACATATTAAACGGTTTGAAAACAATTTATTATTTAATCTTTTTTTTAAATATTATTATAAAGAAGGTGATCGCCCACCCCTGCTTACCCCTGCCCGCCCCTTCCCAAAGGGGTAGTTTTTAATACAACTAAACACTAATTCTCC
>JAQGAT010000141.1:0-54449 GCA_034687845.1 Pantelozetes paolii
GAACAATATAACAATCATTGAATTATCAGGGGAATTTCTTCTTTGAATCTAGGGGGAATCATAAAACTACTTTTTCCCATCAGTATTCTTAATACACTTAAACATTTAGAAATTAAATATTTAATTAAGAATATATTAAAGAAATCATTGTTACTATTATTAAACATTTTAAATTTAATCTAGCAAGCTATTCTATTTCTTCTAACAATCAAGATTTATTGAATAATATTTCTATAAAACTACAACTCAAGTGATTTTTAGAATATCTTATAGATTATTATTCACTTTATTATTCATTCGCGCGATCCAGTATAATTTATAATATAATGTTGAAATTATTGATTGAAAAATGTAATAAACAGAATGTTTACAAAAGGAGTATGGTTCATTATGCAAATCAAATCCTACAACAAAAAACAATTTAGTTTTACTGTATTGTGTTAATGAAACAATTAATTGTTTACAAAAGGAAGGTGCTTCGTTATTAATATTGGTATTACATTGACATGATTTTATGCATTAAATATATTTATTGTTTATTTTAATAATATTGAACTAATTTAAATCAATAAACCATTTTAACTGGATTAATAATACAGTATGTGAATATATCAATATTTATAAATTTAATAAATAAATGTTTCATTATCCTTGATTATCTGAATATTTATTATAAACCATATATTTTTAATTTACATTATATTTCCTTATTTATATTGTATTTTGTACTCAGGGGGTGAATTTTTAATAAACATATTTTAATATTAATATCAATATATTAATTTGATTTTTAATTTTAATAAATATTTATAACCGATTGATATTGTATTGAATTTTTTATTTATTATCACACATTAACATGGTCAACAATTTAACAAGTAACTAATATAATTATTGAAATATTTGTTCTTCTTTTCAAATTCTTGAATAATTCTCACTATACTCTATATTTATTGCATTGAATTTATCAAAATGATAATTATCGAATAAAAATATATTATTAATAAATTTAGCTTGATTGTTAGTTATTTGAATATTTCACCATAATACGATAGATGTGCACCAGGATGCAAATTTATTTTTGTTGTTGTCATAAATTTGGTTATCAAACAGTACTAGTAGAGAAAATGCCAAAGAATTTGAATCTAATTTACAAAAATATTATATTCTGCGGTTCATAAACTTTACTCTACCAAGATTATTAGTACAGCACATGACCGTTAATTTTAACAAGATGGGGTTTGTATAATTGGTTAAAATTAACGATTTGTTAAAATTATTGATGTTGAGTTTGGTCAATTTATCGAAACACAATTTATCGATTTACAGATTATCAAAATCTAGTTTTATGTAAGAATATTTCATCAAATCCTAATTTAATGAAACGAACTTATCATAACCTAATTTATTGAAATCTAATATATTAAAACTCAGTTAAATGAAAATTATTACAGTATAATAAGCAGTTTTACAATCATTTTGACCAAAAATTAATAATTAATATAATTTTTAATTATTATTTGTGCGTATTAATGATAATTTATATCTTTGAGGATGATTTGAAGTGAAAAAACTAGTTTCAACAAATTGAATTTCGATGAACTGAATATTGATAAATTTTATTTTGAGTATCTATATTTCAATAAATTGGATATCAATAAATTTGATTTCGATAGATTAGATTTTGATGAAATGATTTTCAAAAAATTCGGTTTCGATAAACTGTTGTACACTTTAAAAGTTTTTTGTTAAAACTATTGATTGTCTTTTACATAGGATTTGTTACTTTTGGTTTCAAAAATTACTTAAAATTAACGATTAGTTAAAGCAAATGGTTGTTAAAGCTATCGATAGTTTTTAACATTACGTCTATAGGAAAGGGGTTTTGGTTTTGAGGTTTAGTTAAAATTAAGGGTTAGTTAAAGCTAACGGTTGTTAAAATTAACGATATTATGCTGTATTTGTATATTTTTACAACAAATTATAATTTCTTATGTTTTTTGACAAACATTGAGAAAAGAGTTAATTATTTTTGATTTGAATAATGAATTAATTTCCAAAAAAGGTCAGTCAAGGAAGAGGTGGTGAATAGATGTGTGCGCTCTTACGCAACCGTTTATTCAATTAACACAAACTATACATACAATTAGTTTTACAACAAAATTCAATGTTTACTGCATTTGAGTTCTCAATAATAAAATAGCATTCATTGAAATACTTTGGTTTTTAGTTCACGAATAAAATCAAATCCCACTCAAAGCTCATTTCAAAACAGTTCCTCATTATCTGTCAATTCTTCAGACCTGACAAACCAATGGTGCAAATGAGTGCTTGAATATTAGCGATAACACCATATGAGGGCTTATTTACCCCTGTTTTCACTTTCGATTGATTATTGAAGTGCAATTTGATTGATGTCTAAAACGCTGTTTATTTTAATATTGATTATATACTAAATTAATATTAACCATGTTCATTTTACATTACTTTCATCATTTCCTTAACTTTTGATTGAATAGTTAAAATATTGTAATAAAATCTTAACAAATCATTCAATTTAAATGTCAATCGGTTTATATCTTAATTAAAACTGAATTTAAGACAATTTTGTGTGAATTTATATACCAGTGCTGTTAGGAAATGGAGGATAAGTTGTTTTTAATTGAAAAATCGTAAAAATAAAAATTGAGATAAAATTATATGAAAAACAAATTGAAAAAATGTTATCAATGTTTGATATCGTATAACAAACTCAAGTGTTTT
This sequence comes from Pantelozetes paolii, assembly GCA_034687845.1. Lineage (NCBI taxonomy): Eukaryota > Metazoa > Arthropoda > Arachnida > Sarcoptiformes > Oribellidae > Pantelozetes > Pantelozetes paolii. The sequence goes on from JAQGAT010000141.1 coordinate 2,764, forward strand.
TCTTGTTTTGTCTGTTCTATCATATAATTATGAACTATAGTTCAATAAAAGGGGGTTTTATTGATTCCAAGACTCAATAATATATTTGATTAAAAACTTCAACGAAATTACAGTATATCTGAAATGTACTGTACAATGTCATTTGCTCATATCGTGATTATAATAACCTCAATCTTAAAGTTTAAAACTAGAAGCTGATCCTGGTTCAAAATATAGAGGTATTCATGAAGTTTTATTATTCTGTTCAAAGGGGGGAATAATTTATTTTATATTTAAAGTAAAAGTCTGTGAAAAATGAAAGACAACAACATTTTATTAATCACAACCTGTTTTACGGATCAAAAACTTTTTAAAACTGACATTTCAGTGGATTTATTACGGATTAAACAGTTTTTATTGCTATCAATACTGAAAATAATAATTATATCATATCTTTGAGTGGTTATCAGTGTTTAGATTATAGGCAGACATATATTAAATTATTTTTTAATAAAAGATTCAAAATTTGATAACAATTTTGCAAATGATTTGCAGAAAAATAATTTCAATTTCAATCAAAAAAAAAATATTAATTAAAAAGTAATGAAAATTTAAAAAATTATTTTAAAAATTAATTATTTATTTTTATGAATAAATTGGTTTTGATTTTCGACCACTTTTTCATTAAATCTTTACGTCATGTGTAATAAAGAGATGTTTTTCCTATCAATTATAGCTGACCTCCAAAACAAAGTTATGGAGAAAACATAAACCTTGTATTTGAATGAAGAAATGAAATGAATATCACATTTATATTATATTATATTTTAATTATAGAAAAAATGAAATATATTTTTATATTTATTTCTCAAACGCCTTAAAACTCACTTCAATAGTGGTTTCGATTTTTTTATTATTTCATAACTAAAATAAAAATAAAACCAAAACTCATGAACTGATGGCAAGAATTTTTATTTCACGCAAAACGATAATAATATTGAATATAATTATTACTTTATAAAAATATTTTTCTCAAACAATTCAATCATTAATTTGTTTTGCATTCAATGTAATCAAGAAATCATTCAATTGTCTGATTTATTGTCTGATTTGTAATATTCAGATAATTTTTCAAAATTAAATTATTGTGAAATTGATTTCAAAATTTGTTTAATCCTTTGAATTATAAGTATTTTCGTTAAACCAATAGTTTAAACAAAAACTATACTAATATTAAACACAAAATCTAATTTGCATTCAAGTCTTCACGCCTTACCTCTCCATTAGATTTAATTTATGTCTGAATAATGGCTTTTATTTAATGAATATTTGGCTCAAAGTTCTTGAGTTTTATGTTTTGATTTCACTTCACTTTCTTGACTATAATTTGGTTGAAAATAATGAATGAAAGGAAAGTAATATCAAATCTAATGTGAAAACTGTTTAATACCCTATCGTTTGAGTTATTAAGAAATTAATGAATTTTGTTGATTAACTCAAACTCTATTTGATTTGAACTCAATTACAGAAAACCTATTCTGAAAGTCATCGCAATATTTACTGTATTTTATTGTTTTGACATCAAATCAATTGCTTCACTAATTAGAGAAAAGGATGTTTTGAGAAGAGTTGGAAAAGTCATCAAAAGAATTAATTTATTTGATTTGCACTCAAATCACATGCAATTCATTTGTACTGAATATCAAATTCAGTAATAAAAGTCTAATAATTTATATAATGAACGAAATCTTGTGTTAGATTTCAGTCTATTATCAAAATATTGATAATTTATTTCTATTTTATATATTTGTCTGACTTTTCATTCAAATCCAGAATAAAGTGAATATAATTAACAAAAATAAAAATTCAGACAAAATTGTAAATATATTTAAATGAAAAAACATATCATTGACTAAAAACTAGTTTTGTCTGCATTAGCGTCTCTTCCGTACCATTTATACCGCTTTTTGTTATATTATATTTCATAGCAATAGACGGGACAGTCTTCTCCGCCTTTTTAATTGAAGTGAAAGTTGAGGCTATAATTGCAGTGAAGAAGAGGTCTTCCAATGAGACACTAATTGAGAATCTGATCACTTGTTTCCTTCACATTATTAATGACTTAATGTTTATTTGAAATTATGTTAATTTCAGACAAAAGTTAAAAATACATTGAATTTAAAATCATATTTGAATTGATTTTTTGCACAAATTTTCACTTCGAGAGGAAAAGCATTTAAAAAAACTGATTTATAACTACCGGTTGAACTGAAAATTATTTTTCTCACTCACGATATACTCTATTGTATTGTAATTGTAAAGAAATTTTATATTGAATTTTATGTATTTGTGAATACAATTCATAATAACTATTAAATAATAAAAATTTAAAAATAATATAATTAATGACACCCTTTGGCCCCCTTTGGCCCTGATTTGTACAAAAACAAGTCATTGGGAATCAAATTCATGAAAAACTAAGTAACACTGAAATAATCATTCATTAAGTGCTCAGATCTTAGGCTCAAACTATATTCAAACCACTCTATCATTTGAAGACATATGCAGTACTGAAGAGAAATATATAAAACATTTATCCTTGAGATGAAAATCATTTTGTTGTCAGAGTCTCTCACTATTACTTCAGATAACATATTACGATATTTTCGCTAAACTTTTCTCAAATCAATGCGATATTAAAATACCTCTGACTTTGACTTTTGCTCAATATTTTGATAGTTTTGATGCCCTTATTAGGGGGTAATTACAGTACGGATTGTTTTCCTCCAAATAAAGTTGAAATAAGTTTTAAAATTATATTCAAATCAATTTCAGGGGTTTAGTCAACGGTTTACTCAAATGGATGAGAATTAAGTGGTTTTAAACTGGTATTCGCTTCAAACCATTGAATCTTCCTAATTGACAATGCTCATTTGAAGGTAAACTAGATAATTCAATTAATTATATATCCCTGAAACTAATAAATTGTATTTAATGCTGATATTAGTTGCAATGGATTTAGAAATTGAAATGAAATCAATAATTAATGTAAAAATGGGTCAAAATTAATGATGGACTGCCTGTTCAGCACTTGAATGCATGGGTTTGTATGAAAAACAGGGAAAACCAGTCGTTGGCAGAAATAATGCATTTAGTGTTCAGTTCTGTTCATCACATATAACAACGAGAAATAAGTATATAATTAGAGCCGAAATAATATTCAGTACTTTTTTAACACAACATTTGTTTAATTAAAAAATGATTGCGATTTCAACTCAAGAATTAATAATTAATGAATTTTTTCCTTCAATTTATTTGACGAAAAGTATTTCAAAATTGTTTGCAATTCTTCACTCAATTGAATGCCTTTTAATGTTAGTCTCTCTTCTGAACTAATATTAAACAAGACTTTTCCCAAACTTTTTGTGAGAATCGAGTGAAGACTTAAGTGAGAGGTTCGCTCAAAAAATATTATAATAGACTCCGAGTGAATGTAAAAGCACTGAATTGAATGCCTCTGCTCTGCTCTGAGACTAACATTAATCTAAATACAAAAGTTTGTGAACATACAGATCAAGTGAACCAAGTCTTGTAGTCTTCAAGACTTCACATATACTTAATAGTTATTGTTTGCAACCATTTATTCATTTTTATTATTCAGTATTTAAGTCGACTTTTGCTAAGCATAGAGACTCTGGACCACAAAAATTGACATAAATTTTAAATTAAAAAAAGCATTAAAGCATAAAAAATATCAAAATTTTTGTTTTCATAAATCATTTTATATTTTCTTTAAATTCAAAGTAAAGTGTTTTTTAGACTTTTTTTTAATGTTTTGCTAATAATTTCAAAATTAACACAAAAAACACTGAAATCTGATTCAAAACTAATTGATCTGTAGATAAGATGTTAAACTATTTTTAGTAATGAAGTAATGAATTGGTCATCAAATCTATCAATCAATTAAAAAGCAGTGAATCCTAAGCGCAAACAATTTTCAATTCAATCGCTTCGACCCTACCTTACAGTTAAGGGGAACAACAGTTAAGGGGGTTTTGTTAGTAATTATTCTCATATTTTCTTTCAATTAATTGCAGATAATTTGAAAAAACACTTTTAGAGCAGAAAAACATTGAAGTGTTTAGTAGTGTTTGAGTAGAGGTCGGACTGACTATGGATTGATTGCTGCAATAGGTTTGGCCAAAAGGGGGGCAATTGGGGGTCATTTACTGGAATGGGAACACAACTGCTGTGTTAACGCATTACAAACTTTTGTGTTAATTGTTTGCGAAAAATACTTTTAAATTTGAATTGCTTTGAAAAATGAGTCATATATTCACAACTCCTAAACCATTGCAATGTTTGAGCGCATGATTTCTTGTCACGCGTTCACTACTTCTCTACACTTTCTCGGTTTGTGCACAACTGTGATCAACAGTCTTAGTGTTGCACATAACCAGGATACTCTTACCGTGGGGTTACGATTTGCCCCTGGCAGTCACCGTTCTGCCCCTGGACAGGTGCCACAGCAACTTCGGTGTCGGAGACAACCGTTCACAATATATAAATACAAAAAGTATGTCAGCTGTTGGGGAGGGGTTTGCGAGGGGTTTGTTGTAAACAATACATGAATTGATTATTAATATAAAGAATATTAATATTTATAATAAAAATAAGGTTTTATTCAAATGTTTGGGTATTTTATAGACTTGTATTGAAAGGGGTATGAAATGGATGAAAGGGTCGATTGTTATATTGTTAAGGGGGAGGGGAGTAGTGCTGTGGCTATTATTGTTCTCCAAATATACATATTGTGTGCAAAGGGTGGGACGGAATGTATGACTTTTTATAAGTACTTTTTGAATGAGGCCTTTATGTAAATGCAAGGCAACAACGGATGAGCATTATATGTGATCGACCGCTCAGCACATCAGCACATGTATGACTGGGCGCTCATATGCCATGACCTCAACACTCGCGCCAAACCCTCATTCCCTGAACCGAGGAATGAGAGTCTAATAAATGGTTAAAACTATTGAACAATACTTTCAATACATTTAATGATTACTTCGTTATTACAAACAATCACTGAATCGGTCGACAAATGGCAACAAAAATATCTAAAATATTGACTGAATTTGAAAACAATATCTATTTTTGTGAAGATTTGAAAGCATTTGAAAGCATTTGTATTTGTATTTGAATTTGATTCCCATTCCCAGCAATCGTTGCCTTCTTTAATGCAAAACTAGTTTTTTATGATTTGTCAGTCATAGCAGTCGTAGCCAAGAGAGGGGTATAACCACTGAATCCCCTTTAAGTTCAAAAAACTTGCAAAAAGTATGGTTTATATACGACTGGTGTAACACCACTACACCCCTCCCTATTAGCTCTCTCTCCCCCTTAGAGACCTCTTCAGACAATACTGAGCCCCTGTCCGGCACCCGCAGCACACGCACCGCCAGAACAGCTTTTGCGACGCCTTTTCTGGTTATCTCAATGTCTTATAGTCTGTAAACGTGTTATTCATGGAAACAAAAGACCAAAAGAGTGTTGCCTTCAGTGGTCTTCACTCCAAGACATCGACTCTCAGTTCAACTAAAAAGCAAAGCATAGAAAACATGTGACAAAAGAGAGGAACAGTCGACTCGACTGCGCAAACATTTCATAGTAACTAAATTGCAATCTTATGGACACTAAAAAAGTTTGTTTCCAATAATACCCTGTCATAAGGGGAACAGTAGTTGTGCTGTCAGTGCTGTTAAGCCATAAGTATAAGTGTTTTCAATAGATTTGGCAAAAAATTAAATTTTATTTTTTTGGATAACATTTTCAGAGGTTTTAAGAGTTCAGTCATTCAGTCGTTCATCACTTGTTTAAACATTTTTATTAATATAAAGCAAAACTCAGTATTAAATGCACACACAGTTAGCACAGGCATAGACTCAGGGATAGACTCAGGCATACTCTAAGAATATCCCTCACAAACAACATTGAAAGGGGACTAAACATATGGGAGGGGTATATACACAATGTCAAAGTGCTCTCACTATGAAATTACGTCCGAAATAGTTATAGGGGTTTAGAGTTAGGCCTTAAAGCCATTAAAACACTATTACTGTGAATGACTTGAATATAAAAATTCATTAAAAGATACAAAGATTTGATAAAAATATACATAAAGTGAGAGAAACTGAATGTTATTTGTATTGAGAGTGCAATAGGAGTGGGACTACGGGTGAGACCACGAGTGAGACTACGAGTGCTATCATTGCTATCATTAGACATAAAACAAAAAGTATTTTAAAGTATTTTCAGACGTAATACTTGTGCTCATAATATGGGGAAAGTTGTTTTGTATTGGTTGAGGACTGGCAGTAGTTCTGGTGAAGCACAGGCAGAGCACTGGCAGTCAGGCAGTGGCGCATGACTTGACAACTGAGCCAACAGTTCGGTGCAAGCATTGGACGCATGCATACAGTGTTGTCTACAGTGTTGTCGACTAACAGTAATGGCATGTCTTTGAGTGATATTTAGTCAAAAAGACATTTCAACCAAAAGAGTGGTTCAAAGAGTGGTTGCAAACAGTGTTTCAATCAATTGATTGTAATTATACTCTAATCTAAATGTATATACAATTGTTGTGATCCACCCCTGACTCACATACCCCTTAACTCCATACCAGTGCCGAAGGAAACCAAGTGATCGCTGAAGACATCCATCGATTGCTTTCAAACACAACATTAAATCCAAATCTAATATAAATTGCGTTAAAATTTAAACTCATTTTTAGTTAAGCTTTGAATTAAAATACAAAACATTTTTAGTCTTTTTTGATACAAAAGATTGAAATCTAAATCAAATTAATTGTGTTTTTGAGGACAAAACGCAACCATTTTGTGATCTCTTGTGTAAAATAGTGTAAAATATAAATGCATTTAATATAAAGTTATTATTAATTAATATATAAACCAATTGTTGTTGTGATCTCTCAGTCAGTGATCTCTCACTGAATTATATTTAAATAAATTGTCATAACTTTTGATCAAATCTTCAAACCGTTTGAACCGATAGTGAAAATGATGTCAATCGCAGCACTTCTTCAGGTATTTACCACTCATTGTCTTGAGTTGTCGTTAATTGTCTTAAATTCAGTTCATTTAATCATTTAATGGTTTTTAATTGCATTTGCATTATAGGCAGCAGAATATCTGGAGCGCAGGGAAAGGGGTTTGTATTTTGTATTACATTTTTAGTGTTAAATATATTTCTCTTTTTTATAATTATTTATTGATTTCTGTTTTCAATTCAATTGTGTTTTCAATTGTTTTGAGTTATATTTTGGCCAAAAATGTCTTCAATTGTTTAGTTATTTCCCAAACCTTAACACAACTTAACATTAATCTGAAAAAAGTACAAAACTTTTGATGAATTAATGAAATAATTGTTTGTTTTGTTTATTATTTGTTGTTTTATTAGTATTTTATTGCAAATTGTGTTTAAGTTTTAATTGTTTTAATCGTAAACTGAATGCAAAAATGGGTTTTTGGTTAAGTGTTGGCACTCTATGTACGTATGGCTGAAAACAACCCAAATGTCAAACCTATGAAACAAATACAGAGTTAACTGAATAACTGAAACGATTGAACGACAGCTGATTTTGACGTTAGACTCACAGCACAGCCATCACTGGTTGTGAGCAAAACTCCATACTATGCTATGCCATACCCTACCAGTGCCATAGCCTAACCTCATTCGTTAGACTGAAAACGCATTTATGTGTTATTTGATTGCATTAAACCATTATTTAGTTGAAGACATGGCCTCAATATAACCAAACATTTCACACAAAATAGACTTTATTTTTGCAAAAATAGATTTATATCTGAAAAACAATACAAACAATGGATTAACTGATTATTAAATGTCTTATACAGAGGCAGAACACGGCTATGCGTCTACTCTTCCTCTTCCACATGATCTCAGTCGTCGTCTTCGGCCCAAAACGAAGAAATCTCAGGGAAACAGGTATTACATAAACACAACAACTCTATACCAAAAACACTCCCTTTTATGCCAACAATTAATAATATTAAACACTCAGTGTTTGACCCAAAGCTGGTCGAGTCCTTTGCTAGTCTACCAGTGCTTTAATATGCAATAGTGTAGGGGTTCTGGTATAGCCAGGGGTTCAGTGAACAACTGGCAATTGTTTTTCTTGAAAATGTAGGGATTGGTAGTTATTATGGCATAAAATATAGTACTTGTGAACCAAAAAGGGGGTATTGTAGCCCAAACCCCCCATTAGTCACCTCTGCATTAGTGCCAAACTGTACACTCGTTTACCATTAGTGCCATTCCTGTTGAACAATGCTTTGGCTCTAATGTGTGTATGTGTTCAGTCGTACGTCTCGTATACATCACTGTTGCTCTCCTCCCTCTCCTCCTCCCTCTCCTTCTTCTCGATCTCCATGTGCTAGAGCTCGAACTGATCGCACACTCGAACTGACATTATTCTGGTTTAGTGTTGCCATGAGTTGCACCTAAACCCTAACCCGAATGATAGTATCATAGCTGATGTGCTTTAGCTTTGTTTACCGGAACTCTAGCAGTAGTGCCTGTGCTCTGGCATACGAAGCACTACGTCTTCACTATAATGAGCAAAATCGTGACGCTTTGAAACACAACACAAGCTCTCGACTGAAAACCTCCAAAACAGCACTCAATGCAGTGCTTCTCCACTTTCATAGCATTCATATCGTCCTCTATTATAGCGTTATTTACCTTCTCTTCAATCAATGCATTGAAACCAACGATAAATCCAACGATAAATACAATTCTTATGTATTTTTCAATATTAAAAATTTCAGTCAACCGACCAATACATGCCTGTGCTTACTGCCAGTGCTTTACTGCCAATTCTATCACGAATTTGAACCTTTATTTAATAGAAAGCATTTGTTGTTTGCAAAACCTTTTCCTATTATTTTTTACAAACGACTCGGTCTACCAGTGCAGCGATAATAGCATATGTATTTCAAACTTTATTATTAGCACTCAATCTGAGAGTCCGTTCATTAGATTACAATTTGATTTTACTATTCATTGAAAGGCTTTAAAAGTTACGCAAAGTTTTAGTCAAATATTTATTGAACTGATTATTGAGTGCAACAAATGTTGGCTTAAAATAGATTTGAAAAGTATTTATGAAAACATTAAAACATTTATTAAATGTTTGTTTGAATTACTTTCAGAACAACTCATAACGAATTGGAAAAGAATAGGTATTTAAACAATTGAATCAATTTTATAACTCCTGTGCCATAAGAGCACATGTTTTAGTCAACTGTGATCTCTATTGGGTTACCTGTAGTTATATAATACCTGTACTCTCTTTATTAACATAACTCTGTTTTTGATGGCACCCATAGAAGAGCACATTTGCGCAATTGTTTAGAGAAGCTGAAGGAAATGGTACCCCTGGGCCCGGAATCGAGTCGCCACACAACTCTTGGTCTCCTCACTAAAGCCAAAGCCTTCATAAAAGTAAGCAATTATTGCATTGAAATTCAATGATTGAATGAATCCTTTCCCACATTTGATGCCAATTATGTTATGTTTCGTCCATTCCTTGCATTTAACTCTCATTTGAAAACATTTTTAAACAAAAAGCGATTGAACTCTAAAAACAGATTTTATTTTTAAAACTAAACTATAATTTAAATAATTATTAAAAATTGGGACCAATTTGTCCTCAAAACCTCCCAAACCCCTAATGACTCCGAAAATTACTTGTTTTTCATTTTACACCCTTTCCTTCATTTGGTTTACATTATTAATACTTTTTTATAATTTTGAGTTTAGTTTTTGTTTTAACCCTTTGAAGGGTTAGAACTCAATGTCTATTGTTATTGATTTGCATTTACTTTATAACCAAATCGATTGAAAATATTTTCTCCAAAGCATTGAATCAGTGAAACATTGAATGCCTTTTTATATCCAATTGTCTTTTATCCCTGAAATATAATTGAAGATTGATTACCATGATCAATTGATAAACTTTAAAATATTAGATCTGAAAAGCATTATATGCAGTGAATCACTGAAAGGACGTACACGTGTAGTGTTTTATACCCCGCCCCTAACGTTCCCCTACTGTCCCCCTAATGATAAGAGCCAACTATTCCCACAAAGGTCATACCAAACCATTACCTTTTGTTGCGTACATTGTTATACTCCCTTAAGAGGACGTACTTCTTGGATAACCCCTAATCCTGTTTCGTTAGGCAAAAGAGGCTTAAAAATAATAAAACCCATAAAAACATGGATTTAAAGCATAAGTTATGAAACAAACCATTGTTTGATTGAAATGAGGACTGAATTGTGATTTCAATGAAACGTAGAATTGATTTGAAATTAGCTTTTCTGAGGGTTTTGTTTGATTTATGCGTTTCTGACGATTGGTTTCAAATGAAAATAAAGTTATTATTAATACTGAGAAACGAAAGCATTGACTGAAAAACAAATCAATTTTTCATTTTGTTTGTCATTAATATATTTGAGATTTTGAAAGTTAGAGCACTTGAACCCCAAGTCTTGAATCCATATATACTGTACTTTACTATTACTTGATGTTAAGGGCGTTATCTTTTTTTTAACTAATGTTGTGTTCAATACTCACAGAATTTGGAGGAAAAGGATCGCAAACACCAGACGACTAAAGAACAGTTGCTTCGAGAGCAGCGATACCTTCGCAGACGATTAGATCAATTACAAGAAATAGATTTCAGAGATTCAATGCACAAACGAAGAAGTATTAGTGAATGCAGTTCTGGGATGTCATCCGTTTCCTCCAACTCTGAACCCGAAACTACTGAAACTACCGATGCGTACGACACGACAGAAAGTGGTAAGAATGCAACCCTTTGTCTTCAATGTTCACTGTTTGTGGGCCAGTGTTCAGTGCATCGGCTCAGAGCTAACAGTCCTAAACATGGATTCAATTAATATTTGATTTTTGACCAAAAAAAGCCAAAAACCGAAACTTATTTGAAACAAAATTAGAGTTAATTTCATTTGAATTCATTTCATTTGAATTCATTTAAGCGTTTATTATAAGACTAAATGTGTTTTCAATGTTTTCAAGTAAATGGTCTGCCATTGGATTGTTTGCTCAAAACTATAGCACAGTTAGGAACAGATGCAACCAAAATGAAAGTATCAAAACATTAACTCCAAAACAATCGATAAGTTATTTGACTATCACTTCATTTCTATTAGTTTTTGTTTTTCATCATTTCGTTTGACTTTATATTCAATTGCAATATATTTATCACTTTTTCCTAATATTATGTGATTTTTATATTGAATTGAATTTTCAGTATTTTTGTTATACTTATTGTTGACTCAAATATATGATTGAAATATCAATTAGTTTTTGAGATTATTCGCAAAATTGTAGTCTTTTTTAGATTAGAATTAATTTTTATATACTTTTTGTTTAAAAGTAAAACTTATTTAAAACTCTTTTTGTTTTTATATTTTATAGTCTTTTGTAGTTTTTATTTTTCAATATTTTGATGCATTACTCGTCCGTTAAGTTATTTTTAATTAAATATTTTATGTATTATTTTGTTAATAAAATTGTAATTAAATATTCATTTGTTTAATGTTTTGGATTTTAATTGTTTCTGAGATTCAATCGATTTGTTAATCAATTCAGTGATTATTTCGATTCAATTGATTTTAGTTTCAGAAGTGATTGAGAAATGCATTAATCTTTCGGTCGATTGAAACGATAATTATTAGTATAAAAAACATTAAGAGATTACCGGAAACAGTGGACATAACCAATCGATCCGACTCTTACTCCAGCCTTTCATTTCTGGTATTTTGAATGCTTTTCAGCAATTATTTCACTTTTAATTGCATTGAAGACATGAATAAATTAAATTAAATCTAACATTGAATTCATTTTTTTGAATTTATTTTGTATTTTATTTATGACTTAAAAACAAAATTTTATGAAAAATCGATTCAATAATGCATTAAATAATGTATTCATGAATTTGGCATTAATTTTGTTTTTATAATAAACTATTTTGAAGCACAAATAGAGAGCACTCTATAGAAACAACAAAATATTTACTTAACTGCGATATAATCTGATATTCAATACCAGAGCTCTTTTATATTAAACACTTTCAACTGATATTTGATTAGAAATGGTTTAAAAGAGTCATTAATTAGTATTGATATAAAAGTCAAACAATCGATTGAACTGTAAATTGAAGTCAAGTTTTAATTATAATTATTTGATAACTAAACCCCGAATTGAAAGCCATTTATAATAATAATAATAATATTTAACAAATAGTTCGTTGTTTTTGGCTTTAAATCTCTTTTACACTTTGGTTTAAAATAACCTTTTTTAGTGATAAAGTGTTTGATAATAAGATTCATTGAAAATATGCTAAGAATTGAAATTCAAATTTATTTTCAGTGCTTATATACTAAACCCAAACCAATCACTCAAATATGTTTTGAAACTCAAAAAACATTTTTTTCATTACATTTATTAATAATTCAGAAAAATATTCATTTTTCACGTTTTGGTGTTTTGAACAGCGAGTCATATGAGGGACAACCAGAGCAGTAATCGCTTAAAATAATTATTCTGTAATATTTGCTGGATTATATTCAATAAATAGGCTCTCCCTCTATTACGCCCACCCCTTGGGAATCCCTTATTTGTTATATCAAATATTCAATAGTAATTAGCACTCAATCATAGATTCAATTGATATAATTTGGCGTTAAGTATAATAATGCAAATTAAATGTTAGGGTGCGGTAGACCTCGTGTATGACCACAACTGCCCTCTAATTTAAGCCACCATTCCTTTGGAGTCCGAAAAGGCAACCATTTTATCGAAATAAAACATTTGAAAAAATGAAACGTTTTTCTCATATCTCAGTGTATTTTCTGCCTTTGAATTGACTTCAACTAAAACTTGAATATAATTGAAGTGAAAACCACTTATTGTTCTCAATATTAATGTCTATAAAAATATTTTCATTGAAGTCTTGAAATCCAATGCTTTTGTCAAACGATTAATGAATTTAACAAAAACTAAAAAACATTAAAGAAGTGAAAGAAAAGAGAGATTTGAAGAGATTTTGTGATTTTCTTTTCGGTTGTCTTTTTGGTTGCAAATTATATTACAATTAGTTTTTTTGTTATTTCTAACGATAAGTATTGAAGGCATGGGATGGGAGGGTATTATTACGATAGGAAAGGTATAGCCGAAGAGATGTTGCTCTCCAACACAACTAAAGCTATTCTTAATATCTGACTCTATCTGACTCTAACCGCAACGTATTCTCTCCCAAACCAAAGCTCGACTTCTGCACTCGTTTGCACTCTTTAAGGTGAAGGTCGACCACCAGCCCCAGCATAAGGGATGGCCGGTTATTGAGAGAGGTATAGAGAGAGGCCAAACAAAGAACTTTTTGCGTTAACCCAAGCTATTCGTCACTTCCATACACAACACTTCGTCCGCGCTTTAGTCCAACTCCTATTGTTGGCACTAAACGGATGTTCAACAGCACAGACAGACAATCAGACCTCTGCTGACAGTCCTGTGCTGTTGACCATCGATGACATAAAACAATAGAATAATAGACAACAAAACAATACAAATGACGGCAACTGTTAGGCATATACTCAACATTTAATTATATAATAATTCAAATCAAAGCACATCTATTCAAACACATCCGACGTCTGGGCAGTCCTGACAGAGCACCCGAACCTGTCTACCTGTCCTTCCTTTCTCTTATTATATTATAATATAATTTTAAATTTTTATTTTTTATCTTTTTTTTTGTTTTGTTTTTATGTTTTTGAAAATCGTTTGTAAATTATATCAAATTGAATCTGAATTTAAATTGTTTTTAATTGCAATCAAAGAATATTTTAATTTTAAAATTATGTTTCATTGCATTGATTTTAACTCAAAATATATTTCAAGAAGTCTTGAAATACTGACAAATATTTTTAAAAATACTTTTAATATTTAGTTTCAAATGAAAGCAATCGTAGATAAAGTCCTTCACAGAAATGAATTTATTTCTTGATTTGTAAACCATTTTAATATATAATTAGTTTTTATTTTTCACAAATTCTGGTCATTTTAATCATTAATCCAATGATTCAGTGATTGATTCAATAGTAATGAAACGCTATTCCCATAAAATGATTCATAATTTTAAAACAATAGAAACCTTTGAATACATTATTATTTATCGATTGTTTATATGTTATCCAAATCTCAGATTTAATTTGATAAATGATTTGTTGTTTTTTTGGATGAAAATCCATATAATGTCCAAAAATAATGATAAATGTTATTCAAAACAAAGTGATATAAAATTGATTCAAACAATGATTGAATCAATTGATAACACAAACAGTTTTTTGTCAAACATTTCAATTCATATGAAAGTTGTGTTTAGTTTTGGATGTATTGACGATATTATCGACAAATGTCTTCATACTTATGACCGGACGGTCACAAACCGATTGGCAATTGTGAGCTTCAATCGCACAGTTAGTTAACTAACTGCCAAACCGTGCGACAGACTCCATGTGAAAGCAATTGTGAGTTTGAGTACAGAATTGAACACAACTTTTATATTTAATAATAACTTATATATGAGTTATAAATAAATATTAAATAAAACATTGATTTTGTTTATAATATTAGAAAACAATTCATAAATCGATTGAAGTATTAATTAATTATTAAATTAGTTGTAAAATAAAAACTATTAGAAGTAATACCTCATCAGAAGAGCGCATGTAATATACGTTTGGCACCGCTTTCCTCATGAGTACTATAAAAATTCAAACATTTTGCAAACATTTAAAAAAATTGTGTTTTAATGTTATTTATATGAAATTTAAAGACAAAAATAATTTGATTTTAATTTTTGCGATAATTTATAACAAAAATCAATCGATATTTCACTCAAAATACATTCAGATTATGATAAAAATTGTGAAAAATTGAATAACAATTGAAATGATTAATGAATTCAATGATTATTTAAATCATAATAATTGTAAACATAATTAAAAATATTGAGAAAATTTAGCGAAAATTAAATGTTGAATGAAATCAAAGGGTTTTGTTGAGTGAACACTGATTTTCAGTTCAGTTTAGATGTTTTGCCAAAATCTTCATCATTCCAAACATCCGAACCCTTTTTCGGCCTAAATATCAACACAATTGTAAATTACAAAAAAAAAATAATAAAAAACAAAACAAAACACAAAATAATTGTTTGAAAAAAATGTTAATTAATTGAATTCAAACCCCTTTTCATCGTTTAATATATATTTTTTCGTTTTATTTAAATTACTTTTGAATTAAATTAATTAACGTTTTGTTAAATAAGTTGTAATTTTAATGAATTGATTGTAAACTAAATGAAAATGTTTTTCAATTTTAATTTTGAAAAACAGAAAAACATAACAAAAATCTATTAATAATTAAAGTTATCATAAAATGATTGAAAAAACAATTCAAAGCAAAGAATTATATGAAAAATCGCACAAAAAATATATTATTTTTAACAAAATATTAATTCAATTATTGCTTAGAATTAGAAATTGAATGACAAATGAAAGTCAAATAAAGTCTTTGAAAATATTTTGTTTGAATTCAAGTGAATGTTTGATAACTTTAAGTATTAGTTAAACAAAACCCCATTTGTTGACAAAAAACACATTAAAAACTGACCGAAAATTTTGTTTAACGGGTTATCACAGATTGCAAACTGTTTGTTCTTCGGGTCCTATAAAGGGGACAAATGTTAGGTTCAATTCAATGATTACGAGAGCACTGGACGACGACAACCATCGGACGCACAAACAAATAATACAAATGGCTTACAAAAAGGTTGTTCTCTCTGACGTAAGACCAGATCCGTTTGACCACTTCGTGTCGGGCCATCTCAACAATCAATACAAACATTACATTAATATTAAAGTTAATTATAATTTAAATAATTGTTTGTAATATAAAGCGATCCAAAAATTGACAAATAATTCAATTGTAGATAAAATGTTCATAAAATTGAATAATTGTTTGATTAATAACTTTATGCACACATCGTGTGACACATGAAATGTGTTTTTCAAATATATATAAAAAAAATAATAAAATTAATTGAAATATCAATCAGTCTTTCAAACAGTCTATCAAACAGTCATTCAATCAGTTTTGGACCAAATCTATGAATATTTTAATAATTAATCTGAAAATCAATTCTCAACTCAATTCAAGTAAGCATTAGATTAAGCGCTCAATGAGACCAAGGATTGACTAAATTTCTGAATAATTCCTTAATTTATAATATTTTTTGAATTATTTGTCAAAAAATGAATTAATTTTAAGAATTAATGTTAAAATGAATTCAAAAAGCGTTTCAATACCTCAGGAGAGCCTAAAAAGTCGGCCAATTCTGTGGACAAAACACATGGTTTAGTGAAACCGCTCTTCCGTTTGGGTTTGGGTTTTGTTTCATCGGATTTAGTCTTAGTTTTAGTTAAACTTCTTTTCTTAACATTTCTTGCATTTCTAGTGACTCTTCGTTTTGAGTCCATCTCTTCGTTGTGTAACTTTCGGGCCAACCCTTCGTCGTCTTCAATCTCATCACTACTACTACCTGTGCTGTCATTATCTGAATCCTTGGACTTCTTTATCGGACTTTCATTGGACTCTGACTTAACATTAATTGGTTTTTTGTTAACCAATTCATTGCTGTCTTTGTTATTGTCTTTGATTTTATGGTTTTTACGTCTTTTACTCAAATCACTGATCACTTCATTGATTATACGATTGATTTGTTGTTTACGTGAATCCAAGTCCTGGACATTGAGTTTAGTCTTCAACTCATTCCTCACCAGTTTTGCTGTCATTGTATTCAAGTCTGAGTTTTCAATGATTTCTATCATTGGATCCAAAAAGTGGTGAAAAATGAAGACAACATTGAATTGAAAACAAATCAAACCTTTGATGGATTGGATCAACACTTCCGAAGACACCTCTTCTAACGGATCAACGCTTGGGTTTGCCATTCAGTCCTCTTTGTCTTTACTTTCAATTGATTTATAAATATATCAAATAATTTGTAAATAAATTTGATTTCAATTAAATATAAAATTGTTTTTAATTTAATTTCAAAACAAAACAAAAATGCTTTCAATTGTTGTCGTTTGAAGTCTCTGTCAGTCTATCGGTGTCTCAATCGGTGTCTCAAACCCTCTCTAAGTATTGAATACTTTTATAATATTTATATATTTTTTCAATTAATTTTAATTTTGTTTATGTTTTCACTGATTATTGCAATCAATATGTAATCAAAATTTAATCAAAATTTAATCAAAACTAAAAATCAATGCATTTATTGTGAGTTAAAACATGTTTTCATTACTTTTTCATATGTTTATCATTAAATCTATTTTAATATCGATTTCTCATTATTTTTAAACAAAATATAAAACAAATCAATAATTGATTTCATATTTAAAGTGAAACTTATATTAATTTATAACAAATGTGTTATCGCAGGGGGTTTTAGGGGAAACGCCCCTTCTTTTTGATATGTGTCTCACCCTTTAATACCCGTAAATTGACATTGATCAATTAATTATTTATTCATTTGATTATTTGTTATTTATTTTATTATTAAATATATTTTAATGTATTTTTTGATTTAAATTTATTTAAAATCAATGAAACGTTGATTTAATGGGTATTTGATTCAGGGTTTAGGGGTTTTGTCATTCAATTTATATTTTGATTAAATTGTAATCAAATAAACATTATTTCACAAATACTTAATAAAAATTAATGTTTTAATTATCTGACCCTTAATTTCATTCTCAGGTGGATTTCAGTTACAATTATTTTGATGTAAATTCATTGAAATATTAGTTATTTTTCATTCATTTATTATTTAAATCCAAAAAAAGACTATTTCTTATAAAACATTGGTTTTTGTGAAAGTGTATGAAAATTGAATGAAATATTGTTTTAAATGATTTTTATATTGAGCTTTGAAATTAACTGATTATATTTAAATGACCAAGGTTAATCTGATTAATATTAATAGTAAAGTTGACCAAAGCTCAGGGTCACTGTTATTAACGATCAAAAGATACTATTTTTAACATTAATTTATGGTTTCATTCATTCATTCAAATGATTGTATATTTCGGTCGATATTTTGGTTTTATTTTTATATCACATATGAGTTTGACTTTAATTTATTATTTCATTAATTGGTTATTAAGTCTTCAAATAATAAACTGATATTTCATTCAATCGTTTATTTTAAACCTCAATATTGAGTCCAAAACTTATTTTTATCGATATTTTCTGAATATTTTTGTTTCAATTGATGCGAAAATTTGTATAAAATTTGAAATTCAATGAAATTTATTGATTAAAAGTTCAATTCATTTATATTTACAATATTTGGGACGAGTTTTCAGTTTTCAATATTCAAACAAAATATTTATAAATATTTTTTTCATTTGATTTTCAATATATTTAACAAAACAGTCAACAAAATGCATATAATTTTCAATATTTATAAATTAAAAAATTGCAGAAATGTTTCAAATTATTGATAACTTATTGCAAAACTTGATTTCAAAATATGAATAAAATCTCAATTAGTTTAGACTTAGTTTAAACTGAAGACAACATCGACTGTATTGACAGTATTGACAGTATTGACAGTATTGACAGTATTGACAGTATTGACAGTATTGACAGTATTGACACTCATTTGGTTTTTGGACACAATTTTCAGACACAAGTTGTTAAGTGATGTCTAAATGTGTTGAATGTTTGACATTAAGTGGAATCAATGGTTTGGTGTTCTGTTTGCTGTTCTTCGTCCACATTCTGGAGCCAATTGAAGATAATTATATTCCTCTCATACTTGGAAAGGGGTTTCCCTTTATTCCTATCTATGTCTTTGGCGGTCAGACTAAGAGCGGCGTCAACTGATCTGAAGCACAAGTTGGCCAAATCAAACGGCGCGCACACGGCCTTCAGAGCAGAGCACTCTTGGATTTGCACATTTGGTACTAATGTCTGATTAGCGGAAGATTTACTCTTTTCTAACGGATTTAAGCTAACATTGGATGTATGGGTGCTATTGATTATAGATATTGGCCTATCAGTGGAACAGGAGTTCATTTGGCAACTGTTATACAGTCGTCCAATAGCTATGAGTCGTCGCCTTAAATACATTTGTCTTACTTTCTTGTTAACAGATTTAATAAAATCAATGCTTGTAATGGTTGGCGACTCTATTGCTTTGGCTGACTGTGCCTGAGGTGACGGAAGCTGTGATGTGGAGAGCACAGGGTCTCCGAGGTTGACCCAAGTAGAGCATGAACGGGATGTATAGTCTAGTCTTCTGAGGTTCGGTAGTTCCAGACGACTCACTCCTCCAAACAATAGGATTTCTGATGAGCTTTGTCTCAAACCCGACGCTTGTATTGACACATCATTGAGACTACAGATGTCTGAAGTCGAGAAACTCTTCATTATTCCCAAAACAGCGGACGATATCTCAAAACAACTTCTAATGGCTTCCGATTCCTCTTCAAACAAAATCTCATTGAATTTGATTCCCGAAGAACTCCTTCTGTTGAGTCCGCCATACCTTTCAGAAGGAACTGATAATAGCGTAGCACTGCCTGAACGACTGGTTCGCACCGTTGGCTTCTGTGATGAATCCATCCCTAATCACAATCAAATCATAGTTTCATTTATTAAAGATTTATTCAATTGTTTGTTTAAAATGTATTAAATCTTCAAAAATATTGAATGAATTTATAATTTAATTGATTTTTAGTATATTTTAATACAATTTATTGAAAACTGTTTGAAAAACAAAAACCCATTTAATTACTAAATAATAATAAAAACATATCCAAAATGTTTTCAAAATGTTTAACACTTTATTTAAAAGTTTTAGTGATTTGTCATTTAATTTAAATGATATTAATATTACATATAATGTTATCATTAAGTGAAGACAAGAGAAGAATAGCCAAAACCTTCCTTTCCTTTCAATATTCTGTTTATATATTCTTATCATTAATTCATTAATAAAATCCCATAAAAACTATTTTCATTAATAACCCCTGAATTTTTGATTAAATGATGTGATATTCCGCCATTTTCCCACCTTTCTTTGCGTGATCTAACTAACCTTGCTTGACCCTGATTATTATAGTATTTGCTCAAAGAATAGATTGATTTTTACGCTTTTATTTATTCTTCAATAAAATTCATTAATTCTTTTCATTGAAAGAAAACTCAATTTTATTGTCGATTAAAGTTTGACTGCATTTCTAAAACAGATTAAATTTTATTAACAGTTATATGAAATGTCAATTCAATTATTAAAACATAACATAATCTCCGAAATAATTACATTTGACTTTCAATTGTAAATCTGATTGAATCGTAAATTGCATTAAATGTTGTCTACATTTCTGTGTTATATGAAATGAGTTGTAATTTAATATTGAAAACAGACTTTATTTTTGTGTTTAAATGTTTTGAATATATTTTTTATGAATGTTTTTATTAAATATTAAGTTATTTTGGTTTAGATTTGATAGTCATTTGATAGTTATTTTGGTGTTTGAGAGACCAAATCAATTATTGCATAGCATCTGATATTTATGTATACCTGTCCTTCCCTTTGATCTAAAAAATAGACTTTTAGACGATTTTCTTCTTCACTGATAGACTAATAGATAGGACTTCAAATCAAACCTTGAAAATAAGCATTTGTTTCAATCTCAGAGCAAATCCCTATCCCTTTTTGATTGTCTCTGCTTTTGAATATTACAAAACATCTTTGCTTTCAATCAATAAATATAACAAAAAGTGATTTGATTTTCACTAAATTTTATAAAATATCAATACATTTATGAATAATATTATTAATGTTTGCTTTTTATCGAAATAATCGATTGAATCTCATTAGACATGATATGCAAAGAGTCGATGCAGTAATCAATTGTCGAGTGCCTGACATAACACCACTCCAAGAGCTATTATACCTGAGTGTAAGACAGACTCACCTTAAAGTCGATTCCCTCCAAGAATTGCTCAATTGATTGATTGATTGCCGATATGTTTGGTATTTGTTATTAAATTTTAATTCAATTTATTATTTCAATAAAACAACACATAAATGAAAAACTGATTGAAATTATCTATTATTTTATACATTATTATCGATAAACCTTCAGATCATTGAGACATTGATTTGAGTATAACTTAAGACTAAAACATTGAACGAAAGGAATGTATGCTTTGTTTGACTGAATATTCTTTACTCATATTTGCTTTCTTTGAGTATTGGATACAATGTAGAGCTCAGATGCAGTCATTGGTACCAATACTGGTGCCAATACTGCGGTCGCATTCAATGTAAATGATTTGCATTCAAGACATTGATCGGCGAAGAAGAGCTCTGGCATATGACCACTACATCCATGCGCACAGACATTGCCATACAATCCATGCACTCAGACATCACTTTCCATATAATTCTTTAATATTTATAATTTTGAATCAATTTATTAAACATTTACTTATATTTCACATAAACTTTAATTTTTTTATCAAATTATAAAAAGTTTGTTTAAATTGAATGTATTTTAAGGTTTTATTTGTATTTCTGTTTCGCATATTGTTTATGAAATTAAATTATGTTTCAAACCTTTAATAAACATTATTTTCACTCATATTTACATTCAATTGATTTTATGTTAACATTCAATGAATTATTCAATTTTATATCAAATTTTGGTTTTGAGATAAAATTATGTAAACCTTTTGACAACAAATTTAAGTGAAGTTATTTTCAGATTATTTTTATTTAAGAAATACTTATAATTAAATAAAAAAATAATTTTATAAATAAATACTTCAAAAGACAAGTCATTCATAAAATATTTATTAATTAGTGAACTATTGTTTTATACATTATTCACAGTTACATTATCAGGGTTGCTTTGCTTCGCTTATTGTCAATTTCTATGCAGTGCTTTATTAACACATTCAATGACTACAGGATTACAGGATTCCCTGCACTCTATGGATAAAAACATTTTTATAAATTTAAAATCAATGGCAAATCGATTAAACAATATCTGATTGAATGATATCTTAAGCTTAACTGTTAAAACCACTTCTACTTGAGAATGTGTACCAACACTAGGGTAACCCTGGTATTTGCAAAATAAATGCATTTAAGGCATAGATAACTTAAAAACTAGTTTTTATCACAACTTAAGGGAATGGCTATACTTTGAGTGGTTTCGTCGACTGAACTATATTTAATATCAATTGAAATATATTTTTAATATTTTAGATATTTTTTACACAAAATTACTTTTTGCTAACAATTACAGGAACGGGAGGTTTGAAGACCCAAATAATAAGTCATAAAATGAATGATTTCAATGAACTGTTAGCGAAGAATGTGAAGACTAGTAATAAAGTAATAAACTACGGAACGGCCGGCTTTCGGGATAAGTGAGTGCTTAGTGTCTAAACACAACTTTTTTACCAATTATTGACCAAAACTTTCAGATCTTCTGAATTACAACACATTATGTTTCGTATGGGAGTTCTGGCGGCCATAAGATCCAGAGCTGTAAAGGGTATGAAATATTATTTAAATATCAACAGGGGTTCGGAATAGAGTGAAGGAATTGAATCAAAAGTTTACACTCTTTTTCAATTATATTTATATTTTACCCCTTTTTGCCAAAAACTCAATGAATGTTGACATAAATGCTGAGAAAATAAAATCAAAATTATATAAAAGATATAAAAGTTTTTATTTCAACAAATAATTTGAGACAAAAACCAATTATAGCAACGATTGGAGCGATGATAACGGCTTCACACAATCCAGAAGAAGATAATGGCATCAAATTGATTGATCCAAAAGGAGAAATGTTAGTCCAGTCCTGGGAACCAATTGCTACTCATTTAGCAAATGTCACGTAATATTCAATTAAATATTTATTACTTTTAACTGAAAGTCAATTAATTTTGTTTTTGTGTCAAAAGAGATGAAGAAGTGTTGGAAACCATTAATAAGATAATCAAAGAACAAAACATTGACTCAAGTGTTGAGTCTAATGTGTTTCTGGGAAGGGATACACGAAGTAGTAGTGAAAAGCTATCTAATGCTGCAATCGATGGTATTTTGTCGGTCGGGGGGAAAGTATGTGACTTTGGTTTACTCACTACACCTCAACTCCATTATGCGGTTCTTTGCCTCAACACTAGTGGACAGTACGGAGAGCCCAGTGAAGTCGGTTATTATAAAAAGCTGTCAAAAGCTTTCATTACTTTGAACGGACAGAACGGCGCAAATGAAGGGAACGGTAATTACGTCGGCAGTGTTGTTGTCGACGGTGCCAATGGTGTCGGTGCTCTTAAAATCAAAGAAATGATGAAATATTTAGGCAATTCCTTAAGTATTCAAGTGATTAATGACGGGAACGGCGTATTGAATGAGTTTTGTGGCGCAGACTTTGTTAAAGTACAACAAAGGTCTCCAAAAGATTTGAGTTTAGAGATCGGCAAAAGATATCTTTCCTTCGATGGCGACGCCGATAGGATTATATACTACTATAAGAACTCGAAGGACAGTCGGTTTCATATGTTAGACGGCGACAAAATTGCTGTTTTGATTGCATCTCATTTGAAACGACTGTTAGTTTTGTCTCAATTATCAGACATTGAGTTAAGTATTATTCAAACCGCTTATGCAAACGGAAGTTCAACTCATTATATCAAAGAAGTATTACAACTACCCGTCCATTGCGTGCCAACAGGCGTTAAACACTTGCATCACAGGTCACAGCAGAGCGATATCGGTGTTTACTTTGAGGCAAATGGCCATGGTACTCTCACCGTCAACCACCACACCATTGAAAAGATCAAACAGTCGTCCAACGAATCGGCGGTCAAACTGTTGTCTTTCGTTGATTTGGTTAATCAGGTGTTTGTCTTAAATGTCTTTAATTTAATTCAAATTAATTTAAATTTGTTTTCAATGACTGCACAGACGGTCGGCGACGCTATCAGTGATATGTTAGTGATTGAAACCATTTTGAGGACAAGAGGACAGTCTATTCAAGAATGGGATGAATTGTATACCGATTTACCGAATCGTTTGCTTAAAGTCAACGTAAAGGACAGGAATGTCATCAAAACAGGTGACGCCGAGAGAAGATGTTTGACTCCGATTGGATTGCAGAACAAAATTGATGTCATTGTCAACAAATACGGACCAAAATCGCGATCCTTTGTTCGCCCGTCCGGTACTGAAGATGTGGTTAGGATTTACGCCGAATCGACGACTCGGGAAAAGGCCGACAATTTGGCTAAAGAGGTGGCGAACATAGTGTTTGATTTGGCCGAAGGGGTGGGAAATAAATATTAATATTTGTTTTGCATTTCAATTACTATTAAATGAAATGAAATTGACTTTAATTTTACAAATATTTTCAAAAATCTAAATAAAAGTCTATTTTTTGTTAAATAATTATTTTTATACAAAGAAAACATTAAAACAAATGTTAATTGTTTTGAAAGTTCACAGAATAACCCCCTGTTTCAGGGTTTTGATTCATTTTAAAGTTATCAGTGGAGAGGCCGAAGGGTCTGAGCACTAGATTTCCTAAGTCTTTGAGTTTTGACATCATTTCCTGTTTTAGTCTTTCATTTCGTTCATTGATTTCAACCTTCAGTTCATTGGTTGCGACCAAAGCTTCGGTAGAGTTTGGGTTCAACTCCAGTACTCTTTCGTAGTCTTTGAGACAATCGTCTAATTTGTCGGTCATTTGTCTGTATATCTGAGCCCTTCTTAGCACTGCTTTCACATAATTGGGGTTCAAATCAATGGCAAGATTTGAATCATTGAGTGCTTCGTCCAAACGATTGCAATGTATTTGTGCGGCCGAGCGGTTAGAGTAGAGCACCGACCGATCGGCGGCCAACTGGTGGGGACAGACGTCCAGTGCTTTGGTATACAATTGAATGCTGTTGTCATACAACCCGTCCCTGAAGTACTGATTTCCCTCTGATTTCAATTCAATTGATTTCTCTTTGCATTCATTGAACTCTTCTTCACTCAAAACGGATCCAAATGTCTTGCAATCCATGTATTGATCGCAACCGTCATCACAGACGTCATCGCAGGACTCGTAATCACTTTTGTCTTCATTTAAACCATTTTTATCACTACTTTTCACATTGTCTTCAGTTTTGTCCATATTTTCAGATATTTTTGTAACAAATAATTGAAACTAAAAACAAATGAAAACAACGTTTGAAACGATTTCTCGGTTTTTGTAAAACAAACAAAACATTTAACAATTGTTTACATATTATGACAACAGATGTCAGGAATCGCTTCCAAACTCTTCCCAAACACTGATTAATGTCTTCTCAAAAGACTTTTGATTTAAATTGAGATAAAAATTGGATTAAAAATAAATAATTATTAAATGTTTTCAATGTTTATAACAAATGATTGTTTGAAAACAAAATACCAAACAATATGTCATTAATTATGAGATTTACTCAAATGTCTCAATGCTTTCAAACATTATTCCTAATGTGATAGCGAAAAAGGGGGCGAAACAAGAATTACCCCCTTATTTGAACATTGCATTAAATAATTGAGAGGTTCAATTCAAAAACGAGTTATAGATGAATATATACGTATGTAATAAAAGGGCCCAAAATATACACAAAAATATTAAATCTATTAAAGTATAAAAATTCATATTTTTTTGATAAACAATAAGTAAATTGAATAAAATTTTAGACGAAATTCAAATTAAGTAATGTTTTAATTATATTTTAGTTTAGTTTTATTTGTTTACATTGAATACACTGCTTATGAAACACATGTTATGATAGCAATGCAGACCCTTATTAGTTAATACTACGTCATCAGTTATAACTCGTTTTTGAATTGAACCTCTCAATTGGTAATTCATGTCATATAACCCCTAATATTGTCTTTCATTGTATTATATATTAATGAATCAAACTATACATAAAAGCCGTGTTATCGTAGACTCAGAGCTAATGGTAACTAATCTTTCAATGAAAAAGTTTTATTAAGAATTTCAAAATTAGATTTAACCAAGTTCATATATTGTATTTAAAGTTCATAATACTAACACTAATTTTAATGAAACCTATATTTTTTGTTTTGTTTTAATCGTTGATAGACTTAAAAATCTTAATCCAAATCTTAATTTCAATTAATAATTAAGTGTAAAGTCTAATGAATTAATGGGTTATTTCACAATTTATTAATTTAACCTATATACTTTTAATTTATACTGCATCAATCATGCGATGATGATTGCTATACCGGTATATAAGGGATATAAATATGAAATTTTATTTAAATGAAATTAATTATTGATTTAAATCATTGATAACTTATATTTAATTTGATTTTCATTGACTTCAAGACATATAGCGATCAATGAAATGATTTTTCAATAATTTTTTATTTTGTAAATCTTTTCAAAGATCTCTTAAATACTGAAGAAGTTATTAAAAATGATCTCTATTTCTGAGCTCAGGGTTGAGAAAAATATTATAAATAATTTATAATTGGATTTGATTTTTGAGAAAAAATTAATAAAAAATAAATGAAATAATAAATGAAAGCATTCATTAAAATATGAAAAAATAATTTCACGATTGAGTTTCATAATTGAGTGAAGAGTCAGAATCGGCAGCACTTTTCAGATGCAATGAATTTCTTATTTTTCATTAAAAGAGTTGTTATATAACGTGATTTGAGTTTATAAACACATCCGAAACAAAATTGCAAATAAAATATCTATGAAATGGTTTGACAATTAGATTAATGAATGTATTTTTAGTTTAAATATATATTTTTTATAAAAGCAATAACTGAATGCAAAAAAGCATTTGAAAGACTAATAAAGAAAATATTATTATTAATTCGTGTTATTTGTTGTCTTTAGTCGTGATTTATATTAAAATTAAATATAACTGAAAACAGCATTGAATTAAAATAGGAATAAAGAAATTGAGTTTAAATTATCGCTAAATTGTTTGCATTTTAGTGTAAAACAAGAGTCAATACAATAAACAGAGGACTGACTGGTGTGTAGTCTAATGGCATAAAAAGTGTTGCCTTTGGGTAGGAATTGGCGGTAATTCCTATAGAAGTGATGCCTCACTAATTCAGGTCCATTCAGGTCACTGTCCATTAATCAAAATGTATTTTTGCTTAAATGTTGAACATTTGAAACACTCGTTAAGAATAGGAGAAGAAATAAATGAAAATAAAATAAGTTTAAGACTTCTCACGAAAAAACCAAAACAACTGAACAACTAATGAATTACTAATGAAATGTCCATAAAATCAAAGGCCGAACAAAACAACTGGTTTTGTGCTAACAATCACTAAAATGACATCAAAATTAATTGGTTTCGACCCAAAACACAACAAACACTGTTTAAAAGGCTGTAATATTTTGTTTAGAAAGTGACCAAGACTTATTTTGTTGGGATTTAATTAATTGAATATAAAATTTATTTTAATAGAAAATATTTGCTTGGTCATTTTGATTAAATTGATTAATAGAATTGTTAAATAGATGAAGAATTTGCCCAAGATATGTTATAAACACCTTGGTGAACCCCCGGTTCCACCCCTTCCTTGGCTAAAGACCAGAAGTCATTTGTTTTAAAATGTAATAAATTTGTATATTTTGACAATTAATTTGAAAATCAAATACGAATTCAATTATAAGACATATAATAATAATCTATTGTAATATCCGGTGAACTTTATTAATGGTTTTTATAAAGTTTTGATAAAATATAAAATATAATTAAATAACTCATGAATTTTGTGCTCAAAAGAAGTTTAAATTTTATTTCTTTACCAAAACTGTGAGAAAATTTCACTTTAATTGCTTTGAATTCAATTTTTCAAAATAATAACAAAACAAAAACAAATTGATTGTAAACCTAATTGAATGTAAACCTAATTTTGAAATTGAGTTTTTGCCCCTAAAAAGGAGAAAAAGCAATTAGAGTTGTATCACAAGTATTGAAGTCTATTTCAGGTTTCATTCAGTTATGTTATGTTTAATGAGATTTTTCTTTAAATTGATTTCAACTTTGGATAAGAAAACTGAAAATTGATTGAAAATTTGAATTAAATTTAAAGATTGAAAGCAAACGTCAAAACTAGATATCGTTAGCATTGATTCAGTTTATGTTTGTTATCGTAATTATTAATCAAAACTTTTAAATTTGAGTATAAATGCCACCAATAATGCAATGTTGGGTCTCTAAGGGTCTAATCGTTAATCAAAATAATCATAATTTTAAAAACATATTTCATTTTCATTTAATATTTAATATTTCGCTTCGCTTTTGATCAGTAAATATAAAACATAGCAAAAGTTAGTCATCGCTACCAAAACCATATTTTGAGCTCACTATCATCCCTGGCTATCGGTGCTGACTATCGGTGCTGTTGTGGTTGGGTTCGAGTGATAGAGAAATAGGACCGAAGATGTCTAGCATTGATAACATAGAGTATATGAGAGATAGACTGCAAAATATTTAGTCTTCAAATGAATTGCAACCGAAAAGCAAAGTATCCATTCATCCAAATCATAACATTAGGATAGCCCTCAAGCAAGTGCTCAATACAGTGCCCCAACTCAGGGCACAATTCAGTGCTCAATAACTTATAGTCAATACATAAGAGGATTCGTGTATTCAATGGTCTCTCATATCTGTTGGTCATTAGAGCCGTATATCCTTTCAATTCAATCATTTTTCGCTTCATATCTATTATCCCTTTTTTGGACTTCTCTAACACCGTATCCAAAGAGTTAATTAAGCGAATGCTAATGATTGACGACGACTGGCCTACTAGTGCTCTACTCCTGCTTATAAATGGCACAGATATGAAGAGACGCCAAATGATATGCTTTGCTCTCAAGTTTCGTCAAATAATTTTTTATAAGAAAAAATATTTTAAAAAATATTTTAAACAAAATGAATGAATAAATGAATGAATGAGTACTTAATTGTGTTTTTATTGCATTCAATCATTAATTCATTTGAAGTACTGATGAACTGATGAATAATTTTATTAGTTATTGACCTCAAAAATAATTTCATAAAAAATGAGTTCATTTAATGATATCTTAAATCCATTTGAAAAATTCATAAGTCTTTGAAATGAGATACGATTTGAAATGATATTTAAGTTTTTATTAAAAAAAATATTTTCAAAACTTTAGAAATGAGAGAAAAGTAAAGAAAAGATACACAAAGTTATAGTGAGTTATAGTGAGAGTGAGTTAACTTAACTGAAAGACTTGTAACTCATTTAAATTATGAGTCGTTTCGGGACTTCATATATATAAAGCATTTTTAGCAATAAATCATAACTAATATTATGCTATTCTAACCTCAGATGAGCTTTTGATTAATGATTTCACTATTGGTTTGGAATTTTTGACTGACTTTCCAATGATTTAAACGAAAGATAAGTTTGAGTTTTGCCTGTATTTTGATGACAACATAAATATTATTAAATATTATATTATTTTACTTCAAATAACTAATCCATAAATAAATTGCTTTCAAACGTAACAAAAAAAGAAAGTTATTCTGAATATCAATATAAAAATATTTGAATTTAATTGTCATTTAAGACTCAAGTATTTAATTTCAATTATTTTTATGTCAAAATGTTTGTGCTCTCACACCAGTCAGTGCTCAACTGCTGGCACTGTATCAGTAATGGAGAGGTCACTCATTATGGGTCAGATATTATAAGAGAAATGTCCGTTAATTCGGACTTCACTTCGGACTGACATTCAGTCTATAGTGTTTGGCCCGAGAGAGAGGAACAGCTAAAGAAGAACCAGATGTTAGGCTGAGTGTGTGATGGGATAAGAGCGGCACTAATTAGCTGGAAATAGACACACGTGTTATACTGTGTCAGACTCTCTACACATAACTATCACTAAAATACACTTAAAATAACTGACAAATGAAATCCGAATCCAAAAGAAATTTTTGACTTTTCTTTCACTCATTTTTTCAAAATATTTCATTTCATTTCAAAAATTATTACTCTTTTCAATGTTTGTTTGGCTCAAAAAGTGCAACCGATC
This sequence comes from Pantelozetes paolii, assembly GCA_034687845.1. NCBI lineage: Eukaryota > Metazoa > Arthropoda > Arachnida > Sarcoptiformes > Oribellidae > Pantelozetes > Pantelozetes paolii. The sequence continues at coordinate 33,082 of JAQGAT010000141.1, forward strand.
CGTGCATAGGAAGCGCCAACATGTCCAACACTCTCTACCCATCTATCCGTCCCAATGATTACCACTTCAATAGTGATGATGATTGAGATTTACAGTCTTCTGCTCTCTTTGGCTCACAATTTGTTTTATTAATGCAAAACAAAAAATATAATTATTTTTAAAGGTTTGAAAAATACATAAAACATTAAGTGATTAAAAATAAAGGGGTATTCATATAACCATTAAGAGATAAATGATGTATAAATGAATCAAATTTATCAAATCTTAACAATTATTTCAGTCAAACCTTACTTTTATTGTATTCAATAAACTATACATAAATTGTATAATTTTGTTAATAATTTGTAGTAAAAGTATTTTTTCTATCACTTCTTTAACTCTTCATTATTTTGTACTGAATTTGAATTGTCTTGAGTTGTCTTCACTCACTATTACATGATTTTTTTCACAAACCTATCACTTGTTGTTAAAATTTAACTCAAAGAAGTGCTGATCTTTTGGTAACTAATTATCTATTTTTGTCAAACTTTTCAATTATTTTCTGAATTTTAGTTTAAGTTTTAAAACTAATGCTTCATTGGATGCTATTTTGACTGAATTTAGTAAAAACATTGATATTTAAACTCAATTATAGCAACAATTTCTTGGAAATCAGATAAAGACTGACCTTTCGATTCGCTTCACAATTTGTTAAAGTTATACAAATTTGAAAACAAATCATTTCAACAGTTATTTCAATGTAAATCTGTTAACGACTTCACTAACGTTTAGAGTATAGGATCCCTCAGACTGTTAGGTGTAATGAGTGTAACATATTTTGGATGACATTTCAAAGTTATTTATAGATAAAACTGAACTAAGAATTGAAGTTTTCATACATTTTGTTATGTTATTTACTTTTTGATGGATTCAGTTACCTATCAGAGTCTAATCCTATGCATAATTGTAGTCATAACTAATTAATGCTAACAATTGTGTGAATAATATTATTTTAAAATTCAATTCATTTCAAGTTTTAAGTTACAAAAAAGTGATAAACTTTTGAGTTTAGAAAATATTAAAACTATTTTTAATTTTTACACAAAAAAAATAAATTTGATTTTTATCCACACTTTTTGCAAAACGCAAACAAATTATATATAAATTAGAGATAACTTTTGAAAATATGATTTACACGTAAAGTAAAGCAAATCGTAATTTAAGTTCAATTCATTCATATATTGAATCCATTTATTGTTATAACAATAGTTGAATAGACGTATGAAAAGGCCGGTCGACCACATCGACCACATTTCGTGATCCACTCCTTGAATGCAATCATCTATTCGTCTGAGTTATGCTTCAAACTTCGCTTATCTCAAGCACTGGTAGCTAACACTCAGGTTCGCACATTACAATTCAAATACCTGTGCGTAAGGCCCTGACAGCCCATATAAACACTTGTTTGGAGCCAATTGTGAAATAAAGATAATTTGAAAATTGCTTAACAATTCAACAAAAGACTGAATTTGATGTAAATATTATATAATATAATGTAATCCAACGCTTACTTCAATGTCGGCGCTTATGAATGAGGAACGGATGCGAAGGAGCATAACATCTGAAAGACTAAACAGCATTAATGGCATTAACGGCACAATTCATCAAAATATAAGTCATTTACAACAAATTCATTGCAATTGCCTTCACTTTGATGTGAAAATAAGTTAAAACTTTTATTTCATTCATTCAAACGACGATTAGTTTCCAAAACTAACCATAAGTTTGAAGTCAGAGATCCTTTTCAGCGTTTATTTGAAACTCTTTTCTATATTTAACTTATTTTTAAATGTTTTGCAATTTAAAACTTATTTGTTATTCAGTCTTCAGTTGAATAAACTTTTTTTACGATAAAAATTAATCAAAAAAATTGAGAAATGATTACATATTTCACTCGTGATTATCACTACTTTTCACTGAATTATTAATAATTATTTTAAACATATTTTGCGATAATTCAAAAAAATTAAAACATTTTTTGATCAAATCCATTGACAAATACTGTTTAAAAACATTTACAATTAATTTAACAGTTTTTTTGTGAATAGATTTGGGAGTGAATTGCGATAACAGTCAATCGACAGGTATTTGTAATTCAAGGTATGTTTGAAAACTGAAAATTAATAAATATTTCACTCAATTCTTATCACTTATGAGATCTCATAACAAGTTGACAAAAAAGTTTTAATACATTTAATATAAGAATAATTTGAAAATAGTTTCCTTTTGGCAAAGCATTGATGGATTTCAATATATTTGAGATACAGTTGAGTAAAAATTGCTGTTTTTGTCACAAACCCAGAGATAACTAAATATATTGAAAGTGTATTACAAAAAGTTTAAACTTATTTCTAATTTTCATATCAAGTCTTAATTGATTAATGTTTTCAAATCACGCAAACCTATACAACAAATGAGTGCTAATATGTTTTGCATGTAATATCCAAATGGCTACAGTTAAAGGATAAAACAAACCACCAGTGCTAACATTGATTCAGTGGTTATCATTTTAATTGTTGAATAAACTCTTATTTGTTTTCAAGAGACAGAAAAATATCAATTCATTGAAAACGACAAACAATTTCAAAGAAATTTTCATTCATTGACTTTTGGTTTCAATATAATAAACATTTGTAGTAATAATGAGTTAAAGCTATAAATGTGTGTCAAAATCAATGTCTTCTGTGGTGTCCAGCAGTTTGTCTGAGTTATTATTAAATATATTTGTGGTAAACCACTAATGAATGGATCATTTGCTGAAACAGTTAACTGATATTAGGCTTAAATAGCGATACAAATCAATTAAATAGAGTTCAATGACATTCACTTTATTAGCAATTGATGTCAAATAAAGTACAAAATAATTGAAAATTAAATTTCTATTGAATTTTGAAAATTACACAAAAATCAGACTAAAGATAGAGGTTTTGAAAAAATTGTTTAATTAATAGGGGTTTGAATACATTTTCTGAGAAACTGTTCACGAATTTGAATGAAAAACCAAATCTCTGTTAATTTGTTTGAAAAATCAAAAATTGATTCATTATTTGACCGAAAATTATATTCACTTTTATTTATTTATTTTTAATTTAAAGTTATTTCGCTTTAAATTAAATCATCAATCATTGCATCGGTTTTGCAATACTTTATACAAAATAAAAATATAATTATTTTGATCTTAAAATCAATTATTAATATTTTAATACAAAATTTTCACATTTGATTATAATGTGTACGTATTGATCAAAATTAGTGCTAATATTGTTTGACAGAAAAACTATTGTTTAAAATGAAATCAAAATTTATTAAATTCATTGAATTTTGTTGTTTTCATCAATAATTGATAAAAAGTTCAATAAATTGTTTCAAATTTATTGGATTTCTAACAACAATATAATTAATTGTTTGAATTGAATATAAAATGAGATTTTGTGTTGAGATTCATGAGTGGATTCAGGAGTGACTCGTTTTGTTGTTCACAATCGGATCGCCTATTGATTTGTGAACCAAATCATACATTATTTAAGATATTTTGCATTCATGTGGAGAACCATTGGAGCCATTGGTTAACAAACTCTTGACATTTGTGTTCAATAAAGTTGTTTGCATTTTGTAGATTCAAAATAAATAACTTTTTGTATAATTTTTGATTTATTGCAATAATTTGGTTGTGTTTCTGATAATGTGTTTCTTAAAAACAGGTCTGTCCTCCACTCCACTCCTCATAACTTTTCAATTAATGTATTTCCTGTTTGTAATCAACCAATGCTTTAATGCATTGCTTTAATGCAAAGCTTAATGCAATTAATTTAAGTAATTTTGAATTAATCATAGTTTGCATGAAAAGTAAGAATTGATTTTCAATCCATTTATTTCTGATTGAAATATCATTTTATTTGGAAAAAGGGAGGGCGAGAGAGAGAGAGAGAGAGAGAGAGAGAGAGAGAGAGAGAGAGATAGCACAGGGTTAGTCAATTCTGAGGAGTCATTATAAGACTAAATATGAATAATAAATGATTGATTGATTCAAACATTGAATATTGATTTGAGAAAAATAATAATAATTTCATAAATGGTTTGGATTTTTAGTGATTTAATGAAATCATGTTTTTGTGGTAAACAAAACAAATGTATGTTTTATACAATCCATGCCTTTATTAATGACATTAATAATTAAAATTCAATTCATTTATATTGTGAATGTTGTGACAGAATATTATTTGCAAATCTATTCCATGACATCTTAATTTAAAGGCATGTAATGTTGTGATGAATGCTTTCAAACCAATCAATTTATATTTAGATATTTTTTGCGGTTTAGACTCACATTCAGACGGTTTTGAATGCAATGAATTAAGTACTCATTTGTATGTTTCAAAAAATACCAAATAAGTGAAGTGAACGGCAAATGAAATCCTAAGTTATCTATACAACTGTGAGCTCAGACAGCATAAACCCAGTCCACAGACCCCTTCTCTAAAGCTATTCTGAACCGAATATTTAGCCCAAAGTAAGAGCCCGTCGGCTATAAATTGTATTGAAACACACGGTCTGTCGCTCCGGAGCTCCGGACGACAAAAATTCATTTATTTGCGTATAAAGTGATTTCACTTCAGAAGTAAAGGAGAAGAGAGTGAAAGATAACTAAATATTATTAGAGTTTAGACACAAATGTTCACAAATTTTGTTCAAAAATAATTGTAAAGTTATTACTTTTTTGAGGGGAGGGAGGGGTGGGGGAGAGCATTGGTATCACTTCGCTAATCACTGGTTATCTCGATTTGAGACTCATTAGTGACGGAAGCCTTTCAATGGTTTATATGTTGTGTTAGCGGTTGAGAAGATGGTATTCAAACACTATTAGACTAATTAGGGAGAAGAGAGAAGACGTGTTGCTGTGTTGCACCTCATTGTCCAATTGGGGACATAAACATACAATCACTAGACTAGTGCACAGTTAGATACAAGTGATGGACAGTTTCCTCAGCAGTAGTTCATTGCACTAATATATGCATTAATTATTGAATGTGTTCTCAAAATAATTATAAGTAAAGTAAATGTTAGTGAAGAGAGATGTTTGGGTATGACATCCATGAGCTCTCATTTCTCTTTGGTTTGTCAATGAAGCGAAAACACTGGCGCCAAATGACCAGCGCTTCTGTTAAGTGGACTCAATTGACTCAAAACTATATTCAAGTAAAACAGAGAACCGAAAAAAAGTTGAAATCATTAGCGACTTATATATTGGACTCAAAATAACAGACAAATAGATATATGAGAAGAGAATAATGAGTTTCAATCAGTTTTAAGTCAAAAGCAATCAATAAATGAAAACAAACTTAAAAACCAAATCAGTTCCTGCGCTGACAAATCATGACGGATGCATATTAGGCATATTGCCTGTGCTCTCACTCCTCTATCTGAATCACTGCTCAATTGTTGTGTGTGTTTTCCAGTGCTCTCAACACAAAGCCATTGCTTTGACCTTAGCTTCTGACGGACTCTAATAAATTGGTGTTCATCGATACCCCGGTGCGAATAGTTATTACCTGTTAGACTCCTCTGCAAAATGCATATCTGATACACACATTACTATATGAAGTTCACAGACTGTTGAATGCCATTCCCTGACAGTGCTATTATAAGTTTTAGACCATTCATTGTCGATAACAAAGTTGTTTGCATTGGTTTTAAATGAATAATTCGTTTAAATTTGTGGTTAAAAACAATTTGCAAACTTTGCTCTTCTGTCAGCCCTAACCCAAAGCCGTTAATTTAGTTGCAGAGGGAGTGGGTGTCGATATGACGAACCAATTTTAAACAACACTATAACTATAACTAACTTTTTATAAATGCTGTTCAGCTGTCAAATGAAATTGAATTATAATAACATAATTGTTAGTCAGAGTCGGCTCTGAATTATTGTTTTCAGTAAACAAACAACAAATTCAATAAATCTATGATTAGTTTTGAAAACAAATTGAATTTATATTAAATTATTTTATAAATTGATTGACAATTGGTTTGTGATTGTAGTGATTGATGTGATAAATATTTTCAACTTTCATTAGAGTTAAAAGTAATACAAAAAATGTCATCTAATTATACAAATAAGTGAAACACTAGTCCTGACAATAAATTGGCTCTAATTGTGGCTTTAATTCCTATCAATGATAACAAATAGTTTGGGTTTTATAAACATGTCATTCAATTTTGAGGGAAGGGATGGGTATTTTGGATACAAAAAAAGTGAAGAGAAATTTAATTAAGGAATGCACTAATGCTTTGCCAAAACAAACTGAAACAGATATTCTTCAACTATGTCTCAGTCAAACACATGCCTCACCAACAGTGCACCAAATCTGAAGAACATTATCTTAAGCACTGGTATTCAGTGTATAATTTGGTGCAAAACTCCTCTTGTTTTTACTGCCTTTCAATTGTTTAGTAGTTGTGTTCAGTTCTGTTGAAATTGGGTTTCATTTGTGCCGGGATTTCATACAATCTTATATCAAATCAATCAATTGTAACAAAAAAATAAATCATTTAAAGATATATTCAGTAAAATCTGGAGAAATTCAAATTTATTATTGTTTCATGGTTATTTTATATTCTGATAGATTCCTATATTATTTCATAAAGAGAAGGTTCATCTTATTATAGAGTCAATGATTGAATAATTAAAACAAAAGTTTAAATAAAAATATTTAAATAATTGTCAAACAAAACAAAATCAAAGACGGGTTGGGATGGAAGGAAAGATTGGGATGGAATGGGAATGAATGAGATGTTTGGGAATAGTTATGAATAACTAATGAAATATCATTTTAGGGGAGAATTCAATCCGTTTTGTTAAGAGTCTGCAAACGTTAGCGACTTTTAAATCGGTATGAAATCGAAATTCTTGTTCAAACTGTTTGAAGAGATGTCACTCAAAGGAATGCTAGAAATGGGTGCAAATGATCTTTAATGAAGTATATCCCTGGCCTCTCAATGCATCCTCCATTTCCTGTCCCTCTTTTCATACATTTTTTCTCAATTTCAGTCTTTCTCAAAAAAATGTTGACAAAACCCAAGAATTTTAGGACAGATTTGAACAAAAAATAAAATAAACTTTGAATTAAAAACTAATTTAGGAATTGATTAATGAATTTATTTTATTTCATTATAAAATTCAATCAATCATTTGATTATAAATTTTTCTTTAAGTTTTGTCAAAGATTTTTGATTTTTTGTTAAAATATTTTTATATTATCTAAAGATTAGATAATTTGGTTCATAATATGAAAAATAATTATTGATTGCATTTATTTTGGATTTTGTTTAACAGTTTATATACAGTGTATACACAATTCAAAAGCGATTAAATTGAGTGAAAAATAAATGAAATCTCAAAACAAATTCAATTTTAAGGATAAAATAGTTTCCAAATTTGGATTAAAACTAATTATTAATTATATGCTCAGTGGCGTTTTGTATACTTTATAAATGCTTTAGAAAATTGTCTTTTTTATTGATGTTTTCAATGCATTCAATCGTTTTGAGAATTCAAATCTAATTAATCAGAAGAACTTTGATATCAATTATTGCTAAGAATTAATGTCTAAATGAATTGATTTTTCAATTAATTTAATACAAAATAAATTGAATTAATTTTTTTTCATTGATTGACATATATTTCACTCAAAAACTCTTTATAATCGCATAAAAGATCAAAAATTAATTTTAATTATATTGAGATCTTATGAAACATATTCTCAAAGATATAATTGTTTTGATAGACGACTGAAGATATCAATTGAAATGCATTTATGTATTAATTGATGTGTTTTTGAAGTTTTGGTCAAAAAGTGATAAATATTTTTGTTTTAATGAAAACAATACCAAATGTTATGTTTAGTGAAAGACTCTTTCAAATTAGCAAAATCTTAATAAAATTCAGTATCGATTGTGTTCATCAGCCCAGCCGTGAAGGAGTGCCTAAAGATGTGGAGATAATGTCTGTGCAACCAATCGGAGCGAAGAGTTGGCACCCAATTATGGTAAACAACTTTGCTTTAGTAGAAACGCTTGCATTCACTTCAGAGCACTGTTAGATACCATTAACCACAACCCAAAGGCCGTCCAAAAAGTCGTAAAATTACCCATTTTTTGGTCAGACTTTCGGATTGTTGTGAGACTTGAGTCTGAAGTTTAAGATATACTCAATTGAGATGCGATCGGGTATTGAGTGTTAACTTTACAACTCATACAACAAATGTTTGTTTAAGACTTGTTTTGTAAATAAATTACCTTTTTTTCAGTTCTCTTTGAAAAGTGATCTCAAAATCTGTTTTTGATTTGATTTAAAGTTAAAAGAAATTAAAAACTAATAAAAAATTTGATTTTGTATTCAATGGTGAAAAACGATTACTCGGACTCAATGTCTCGTTCGGAGTCTTCTTCGAGTTCTGTTGATTCTGACGCCAGTATTGACATCAATGATGACGAAGACATGACATTATCTTCAAAAACAGAAACTCTTTCCTCACCTCTTGTACACCAAAACGGTTCCGTCAGTTGTGGTAAACCATCGAAACTGTCATTCAGTATCAGTCGCTTATTATCAGCTAATAGTCAATCAAATAAATGCAATCAAAGCGGAACTACATCTGAAGCAGAACCCGATCTCTCGGCACCAGAATGTGTCCAAACGGATCAGAAAACCAAATCGCCGTCCATTTCATACCCGCCTTCTTCTGTCTCACCCGACACTAAATATAGTCTATCAGCACATCGTATGTCAATGAGTCCATACGAGACAGCACTGAGTCATCTGACAGGAACTCATTACCAGTGGTTTGGATCGACACAAAACACACTCATCAGAGATGGTTTGCAAAGTAAGTCATGGATTCAATGGTTTTATAAAACATAAAGACTTATTCATTGCATTCAATGACCAGAACTACTCGAACCCCCAAAGTTGCCTCCAGTCAAGTGTCAGCTCAGAAGACATAAGTCTAACCGAAAGCCTCGGACGCCGTTCACAACACAACAACTTTTGGCACTCGAGAGGAAGTTTAGGTCAAAACAATACCTATCCATCGCGGAAAGGGCGGAATTCTCGAGGTTTGCCTCCATTTTGCTTTCAATTATTAATTTATAAAAAGTTTAATTACAATTGAGATTCACTTGTTGTCAGACTTTTCACTAATTCAACGAACGTTTGAATTGAATGATAGCTTTGAAAAAATAACTAATCTTTGAAATACAAGACAAAAAAAATAATTATTTTTAAATGCTTTGAAATTGTTTGAAATCTTTGACTATTTTTTGTTAAAAAGATAACCTTTTATTGAAATCAATGCAAAACTTTCCACAAATGTTCAATGAATTAACTTTTAATCACAAAAATATGTTGTTTATTAACGTTTGAATTATTATTGAAATGATGTTTGATTTATTTGAATACCAATATAAATTTAACAGCAAATATACCCTGATATTAATAAGTACAACAAGAATAACTTCTTATCATTTATTCAATGTTAGCAATACTTAAGACAATATAAAGTGATATGAAATTAGGGATTATTTATAGAAAAGTTTAATAACTTTTATTTTTTACATTAAAATAGTTATTATTTATGAAAAGACATAAAAGATTGAAATCTTATTGAAATGTCTTTCCCTTTCAGTTCTCTAAACTTAACCGAAACTCAGGTGAAGATATGGTTTCAGGTTTGTGTTACAACTAATTATTCAAAACTATATATTATATTGAATTTCAATATTGTATTGAATTTCAAACAAAACAGAATCGGAGGGCAAAAGAGAAACGACTAAAAGAGGCCGAACTGGAAAAGATGAGAATGGCTTCCCGGCCACTATTACCTCAAGCCATGGGAATGGGCTTCTCTGTAGGTCTTCATCATAGCTCTCAAAGTATGGGACACAACCCCTTTATGCCGGTGCCAACATCGCTATCATCTTTACAATCATTGCATTCCTCCTCATCCGTGGCTTCTTTGGCTGCGGTCTCAGCCTTTAGTTCGCCTTCAAATGAATTGAATTCAATGAATGCTATGTTACGGACGCCGACATCGATGTACAGCACAAGCCCTTCATTGACTACTTCGTCATCCAATCCATTGAATTCATTGCGTCCTTAAATGCTTTCATTAAACAAAAATTGTAAGTAAAGTGCAATCAATGTATAAATTATTTTAATTACATATTCATTACATAACCATTGAATGCGTGAATCAAAACACTGTTAATTAATGACATCAGTGTTGGCATAAAAATATCACATTTATTACACACTGTTATAGAAAAGCAATAGTTTTTGAGCTTTTATTATAAATACAAACGTTTTATGACTTTAAAAATTTTGAGCAATTTTTAGATCTATACTTAAATTGCATGAAAACTCATATTTATCACTGAATGTTACCATTTTATAAATGGCTTCATTGTTTAATGGTGAATAACCATGGTTAATTAGTGAAATACCAAATATTAATTTCACTTTTAAATTGCTTATCATTTATAAAACAAATTAAAATATGAGAGAAGTTTTCATGTATTTTCTCGACACTAATGATATTAAATGAACAAAATATTGAATGTATTTAATACTGATTACAATTACAATAATTTATATCAATATAAACGACAAATTTATTTATACATAGATTATAATTAAAACATTGAAAGAAATACATATTTATTATACCTTTAAATCATAATTAAGACCTAAATGTAAATAATTAGAGAGAAAATGATAATTAAATGCTTTTTATATGATATTATGATAATTATTATTTCTTTAATTGATTTTTTGTGAAAAACACAATTATAATTGAAATTTCAATCAATTATTGGAGAGAAGTCTAAATCAATATATTCTTTAAGAAGTTTGAAATACGAGAAACAAAGTCTGAAAACCAGTTTTGTGTTAATATTTGTATTTTTAGTTAAAATGTTTTAAAAAAAATCCTGATTTAAGACTATGTTGTCTCTTATGGGCCCATGAGGTTTTGTCGCATTTAATTAATCTGCGCTCAAATGCACTCAATGTTAAAACGATGTGACGACTGGTTGACCGACACTTTTATTTCATTTTCAATACAATCCAAGCAATAATTCAACAGATTTGTGCTGTTTTTCATTAATAGTCAAAATAAAAGCAAAATTAGTATAAATATGATTACAGTATATGCCGTCACGTTCTTAGCCTTCAGTGCTCACAAGTTAGACTCCTTACCCCTCAGTGCTCTTTCATTAAAACTTGTGAAAACTAGAAATAAGTATAAAAGAGAAAAAAAGTTAATTTGATTTGCATTTTGATTGCAAAGTAATTCTTAAGTAATTTATTTTCACACAAAATATAACACAAACGAAGAAAAACTGTAAAACTGTTTTACAAATTGCTATAAATGTTAACAAATTTTAAATATATTTATAATTAAATTAATGACAAAATAAAATACTTTTAAACATTTCTTATTGTAATTACATTTAAATCTTTTGAGAAATTTCTTTATCAGATGTAAGTGTTTTGATATATGTTTCCAACCCTTTGATAGGAATTTTGATTTATTTTTGATAAAATGATTTGAATTTAAACTTTAATTGACCTAAAAATTTGTTATAATTAATGAAAACCAATAGTTTTTGAATCAAATCATTCATTAAACTGCTCTCAAAATAAAGCCCTTATCTGATGATAAAAATAATTGAATTTTCACACAAATGCTAAGATATTTCAAATGTGAATCAAATGACAACAAAATAAGATATATTTTAGACTTTTTCTCAATTTTTAATTAAAATACAATTAAATTATAGTAAAAGTAATTCTTTGATTGAATTTCAAGATAAGTTTGTGAACACAAGAATATAATTAAAATTAAAGAGCATTTACTTTACATTTAGTTTATCTAAACATCTCTTATGAATACAAATGAATACAAAATACTTTGAAATATAATTTGACAAAAATTTTTCACTTCTTATTTTGTTTCTCAACATAATTATCATTTTAAGATCACTTTCCACTAGAGTTGCGGCCAATTATTAAGTCAAGTGTGAAGTGAATGCCATCAAAAAGTAAAAACTATTTTCACACTAATATAGTGTCAGCTTTTGTCAGCCTTTAATTCAATACTAAGAAAAAGCTCACAAAAGTGTAACCAATTTTTTTCGCACAAATACTTTTTGGTGCACTCAATGAGGAAAGTGGTCTTTAAATGTTAATTAATTTGTGCGCAAATTGTTTGTTAAGACGAGCGCACAATAACGTAACGATTATTTTAGCATTTGTTGCACCTGTTATACAGTCACAGCACAGGCATAGCATAGGGCTTTTGGCCCATAACCACATAAATTCATTTTCCACTCGTTTACAACTTAGACTTAATTATAAATAAAATAAATAACTTTTTTCACGACAAAAAAGTTCCCAAAATTAATAATAATTGAAAATAATGTGAAAATATCTTTGATTTGAAGACAAAAGTAATTCAAATATTTTTATTTTCAAAATCTATTTGTTGTCATAAAAGTTGAAAACGATTTCAAATAAAATCAAAGTATTTGTGGATTAGATAACAAAATATTTTTAAAATTTCTTTCAATTCAGAAGTTTTCGTATCAAATGTTATATAAAGGCAGTGATTAACAGATTTTTTGTTGTACTTAAAAAATCGGTGTCATTGCCAGCACTGGTATATATGCGCTCAGATATCGTGCGAAGAGATAGTTAAACAGCAATAACAGCCAATGAGTCGGTATTTACTGAGAAAAAGAAATAATTATTTGAAATCCACTTATACTCTGTATATAGAGCTACCGATCCAATAGGGAATGGGTGGTCCAATCAGTTCTACATTATTTATCATTGCCATCAGATAAGTTTAATTTGACTTTTTCTCCCGTTCCTCCACTGCCTTCCAGTGCACTGCCAGTCCTCTTATTGATTACGAGAGTATTGGCGTTGAGATCATATCCACTGAATTGAATGCATAAATATTTGAATTAATTAATTGTCAAAACAACTAATTGCTAGACATCTTCACAAAACCCGAAATCAATTTCTGAAACATTGAATCATTAGATCATTAGATAATGAAATCATTGAAATGAATGTCTATTTTGAAAATCAATAATAACTTAAGTATTAATAAGTATTTACTTTAATTGAATGAACAGACAATCAAATACTTAATGAAATATTCATTACTGGCTTTGAAGTCAATTATCTCTAATTTATTCATATTTTCAATGTTTGAGTCAAAAAAGATTTCATGATTTGATAATTACATCGTTTGCTGTAATAGTGTTTACTTTTATAACTTTCACGGCTAATGAGCCGAACATTTCTAATGCATTAAAACATTAAATAATAGTGTTTTTAATTATAAAAATATTTTACATTCAAACCAAAAACAATTACAATATTATTATCATTACTTAAATCACATATTATAATGAATTTTGTGCTTTCATATTCAGTTGATCACTACTTCTGGGATACAATCTATGGCTACTTATCTTTGAATAAACAAATTGAAAGCTAAATATATTTTTTTGTGTTTAGTTATCGCAACAAACATATAATAAATTTGATTATGAGATGATTGTTATCATTGATTTGAATGAATAAAAGTTTTAACACATTTAATGAATATAAAGTGCTTTTCATGCAGTTATTCATTAGTCAATTGGAAATAGTCTTCAAACCTTGAAATTATGTGTTTTTTTGAATCAAATTTGTTTAAAAATAGTTTTGTTTTAAAAGGAAAAGTTATGACAAAAAAATTTGCACAAAATTCATTGAATTTTATTTGACATTGATTTCAGATTATCTAAAACCACAATAAGTTATAAATTATAATTTACTAATGTATTTAAGGTTAATTAGATGAAAGGTCTAATTAGTCTTTCTTTTGTGTTATTTTAAAAGTTTCCATATTTTTGTAAAAACCAAACAATGATATCATGTTTTATGAAATAGATTTCAATACTTAATGACATTCTCTAAGTAACAACAGAGCGCAGGAAGTTATAAGGGATTAGCGTTTAGAGAAGTGAAATGTTAGCACAAGTATACTTCACCTGTATTTCAATAGTCGTTAACTTTATTTTGAAATATTTGTACAGTTATTTAACCATGCTTCAATTTTATAGATTAACTAATTTACTTTTCAAAGAGTTATAAAATATTTGATTGATTTTGAATTAAAAATTAATAAATTTTCAATTATTTTGTTATTTGGATCACAAACACAGTTTGAGTTCAAAATTGCTTTGAAAGTTAAATCAAATGTATATTTGAGACATCAATACACGTATTATTTCATTGATTTCAGTCCTAATTGAAAAATATTTGTTCCGATTATTCAATATTATTATTATTACTATTAATCATATATTTGTGATTCAAATACATTATAAATGATTGCTTTCCAGACGTTTCCTCAAATTCATGAAACAAATCAAAAATTACTTAAACTTTAATCTTAATTGAAAATAAAACTCAAATATCTTTTCATATCTTTTAATTTAAAATTAAAAACTTTTATTACATTATCATAACATTAAATGTCTTTTAAGATAAGTAATCGTTGGTTTGGACTAAACGTATGAATGAATGTTAGTCTAAAACAAATTAATCATTTGATTGTCGTGTCATTTGATAAATGGTTTGTTGTCTTTGACTGAGTTCTCGATCACTTTTTGTCAGACATGAAGAACGACACAATCAGACAATCAGTTTTCAGTTAAAACATACAACAAAATACACTACTATTACACGAGTGTCCGCACAGGCGGCTCAGGTCATAAAAATGACCTAAACTTTGCACAACTATTAAGAGATTGATGATACGAAAGACAAACAAAAATTCATCTGATCTTGTAATCAATAGTTTTAATAGTTTTCCAACTTTTATCTCAAATTTTATTTAATTATTTGATTTTAAAGTTTCAAAACTGATATTATTTTTATTAATCTTTAGCTTTGATTGAAAGAAAAAACAAAATACTCTTAAAGTTTAAAACAAATTTGATGTGAAAGGCATTGGAACTCCAGTTAAGACAAACATAGGATAACTTTATTTGAAATTTACTTTAAGGCCAAACAAAACACAATTCCTTTGCACTTCAAAGCAAATATTATTTATTAAACCCATTGATTATATCATTTAAATAATGTTTCGGTTGATTGCAATCCATATAACAATCTATTCTTCAACACATATAACAATATTTTTATATCAAAAGTTATTAAAGTATAAAACGTTGTGTCCGTCAACCGATTCAACAAATTTTTTAAAGCGCTATTCCTTTGATTTTTAGTTGTTTTGAATCAACTTTTTTTTGATTGATTGCCTTATATTCAATGATTTTGTTTAGTCTTTTAGTTATTGCTTCAGACAAACAATGATTTTGACTCAAATACAATGATTTTGCAATTAATATAACGACTCATAACAATAGTGTTCAACAAAAAAGGCAATTGTCAGACACAGAGTCAACGGAAAGTCTGAATAACTTGTTTTAATAGCAATAATAAAATGATTTGAGATTTGAAAGACATTGCGGTTTGAAAGCAAAACAGCAAACACTGAGTCAATTATATTTGGAGATAATTAGCCCATCAATTATGCCATCAATTATACCATCAATTATATCGGTCTATGAATTGATAAATTTGACTCAAATTTGGATGAGTTTTGGTTTTTTTATTTCAAGTTTAATAAATAGATGTTTGAATTGAGAGAAGGGGTCGGAAATGCACTGAAATGGCACTGAAATAGCATCTGTTTATTAATAGGTGATTACCATTTGACCAATGCATTGCTTCTTAGGTTATGTTTAAGCAATGATCACATTTCCCTTTAATTCATATTCAGGTTCAATCAAAATGACAGGTAATTAATTAGGGCTTCTCTGCAATCACTGCATGCGGTTCCCAACCATCGGTCATGATTTGTCAGACTATCCAAAAAATTTGCTTCAAATACCACAACAGAAGAAGAATAAGGACTTATTCAAAGATTTGCCACTCGGTCTAATCATTGCACTCCGGGTCCTACAAATCAAAACAATAATTCACTGCCTTTGAGGAAAAATTTAGTGATTGTTGTGATTATTGCAATCAATTATTATCTTTATTGTTGTTTTGTTGACCAAAACTTCTTTAAATGTTTTTTGTTTCAAAAGAAATATTTGTGAATTCAATACCGGTTTTGAGGGGTTTTCAGACAAAAAGAGATTTCAATACAAATAAAAAATATGTTTTAAAAAATAACTTTTTCACAAATTATCACTTATTCAGTCGTTTTTTATTAAGTAATTATAAAAATCTAATTATATATATAAATACCCCTTAAATGTGTATAATTTGCATAATATGTCTACTATTTGTCTCATTATGTTTCAAACAATTAGATATTTTGTGATAAAGTTTTAGACAAAAATGATATTTAATTAACAAACGATTAGTTTTTATATTTAATTCAATTTCATATGAAATACAAATCAAAAAACCTTTATTTGATTGAAATTGAGTTTTTTAAGTGTGAATTCGTGTCTCATTGAGGACACGGAGGGAAAGTGCTGTAAAGGGGAACAAGGCAACTATGCACCATAAGATCTGATTGTGTTTTCTTATAAAAAATGATAAATTAATTTCAAAATCACTTTAATTTAGTTTAAATTAATTATAAAATGTGAAATTATTTCAATTAAAACAAAAGACTTAACAAAATAACATACAATCAGTTAATTAATAATAATTTAATTAAAAATGTAATTAATTTTTAATCAATAAAGTCATGAAAATTAATTAATATTTTCGCAGAAATCCAAATGAATTGTAATTTATTTATTAATTATACAAAAACTGCAAAAAAGTTTGAGATTTTAATCATTTCTGGTATTTCTTGCTTTGAATTAATTTTCATTTTGTATTCAATGAATTCAATGGTTTTGTTGAATGAGAAAACATTTAAAGGAAAATAAGTATTGAATTAATTGTGAAAATAATTGCATTTAATCTATAATTCATTGAATGAATGAAACAATTTGTGGGAATTATATTGATATGAAGTGACAGTGACTTAAAGCAGTGAATGAATGACTGTTTTTCTGTCTTTATTAACAATTAATATCTCATATATGAGTGAAAGTAATGTTTTAATTGAAGGCAAAGCCATTGAACAGCAAATCATTGTTCCCACCAATGGTTGGGTTGTTTTGTCTCTCAATCGGCAGAAAGTTATTAAATTTGACAATCATTTCAATGAATCCAATGTTTGTCTCATATATGAGGACAGGAGTGAAGAGAGCGTGAAATTAAATCACTTATAGACTGAGTTAATAGTAATTATGATCATTCAGTAAATGGTTTACAATTGATTTTTGAGCACAATTACAATTATCACAATTATCCAGGTCTTAAACATGTGAAAATCAATTTTCGAGTCAACAAAACTAATCGCTTAACCAAAGCATCGCTTCTGCAAAGGGAAAGGCAATAACGATAAGCAATGATAAGACGATTCATTCATTTTATTATTATTTAGTTTTTTCTTATTATTGTCTGAAAACGTAATTACATTGCGTGTAATCATTAAGTAAAGTAAAAGTGCGATTGAGTCTGATTTGCACGACTTCTCCACCTTTTTTTACACCAATAATATATAGGAAAAGGAGGTAAAGGACGGGCCGTTTCACACATCTGTAAATTTGGAGATAAAGAAAAAGTCGAAATCACGATTCAAATGAATATTTCCTTTAAAATGCTTTTTCAGTAGTCCTGAGCGCTCTTTTCACATATTTAGAGGCGATCAGGATATTAAGGCTATAGCTATGAACACTGAGAGCACTGATATGTTAGACGTTCGGCCAAATTGTGTTACGCCCTGAGTCTCACACAATCTCTCAAATACTGAAATCACTTTTTGTATTAATAGATGAAATATCGCTAAAATAGTTGATCACTTGTTTGCCATCTTTCCACTAATAAGTTATGTTTTAGGCATTAGTCAAACATATGGAGGCCAGGGAGGGATGGTATGGTATAGAGGCTAATAGACACGGCAAAGATGGTTCATAGAGAGCTCAATGACTAATTTAATAAATAAATTGTTTCTTATTTTGGTTTAAAATCTGAGAGAAAATATAAGAAAACGTTTGAAACCTAATGGCAGGGATGGCATAAATAGCATAAATAGCAGGTGCACTTCGCACTCATATAAATAAATTAAAAACCGAAGAAATATTATTGCCTGCTCAAATATGTTTAATTTAAATTTTCATGATTTCAAGGCGCTGAAGGCTGGGCGCTGGTGTAGTGGTTATTGCACTGGCCTTGCTTTGCATGCAACCTTGGGGAGTGGGTTCGAATCCCAGGCGGTGTACTGCCTCCTTTGCCTGTTTTTCGGAACAGCCTAAAGGTGGTATAAGACTTAAAGGGGCTAGAGTGTCCACGGTCCTAAACCAAGGGGCGAATGTCTTGGTAGAAAGTCAAATATCTCACCACAAGATGTTAGCTTTCGGACGGTATAGGAGTATCGTCTTAAAAAGGAAACTCCGTCCCCCCTATAGTACATATGTGGAGTAGGGGCTCCTGGCCTTGGCGTTGGGGCTGTGCAGGAGAATAAACCACGGTACTTTGGTAACGTGGCTAACAACCAATTATTGATTAAATAATAGATATTATTTTTTTAATTAGAATTTTAGTTTGAATTCAATAAATAAAGTCATTTAAAAATAATTATTCAGATCATATATTGGATATTTTATTCCTGGTAACAATTAGTATAATCTAATTTTATTACTTAATTTTTATACTAATAAACTATATTTTACATTTCTAAATTGCGAGTATCAAGCAAACATTAAAAATATATACCAAGTACTGTTGGCTAACATTATTATCTTTGGGTTATCTATAATTAAAATATTGATCATGGTGATTTAAATAATAATGTTGAGTTTATAATGAAATAATCATTAGTATTCTAAATTTTAATGAAATCTTTTACATTTTAATTAAATCATTAATACACCACTAAATATGCACGCATGTATATTTAGAAAATTTTACATTTTAATTTATCTAGTATCTAATAATACAGGAAAATCTCTTTTGAATGTTTACTGAGTTGCCCTACATTACACGTTACACGATAAAGAGATTTGATTGTATTGAATAAAATAACATTATTTTCATTGAATCTGGTACATTAACCATTAATGTCTTTCCTGTGTCGTCGCCTCACAGTAATCAATGACACTGAAACTTGTGGGCCTGTGTATTTAGAAAATACAATTGATATATTTTAATTCATCTAGTACAGTCAAACCTTTTTTGATCTTTTACTAATTTGCCGTACATTACGTGACAAAGAGATAAATTTTTTGATACCATTTATACCAATAAATATTTATATTATATAATTCATCGGTTGTTGAGTTAATGACCAAATCTAACACCAGATAGTTAGTTTGTAGTTTAAGTACTTTCCCCATAAATAGTCTACCTTGATGCACAGTTGCCCTAAACTATTTCTAATATTTTAAATCACCAATCAAATATTTAATCATGTTAACTTTAAATTGGCAACAAATTACAGTGACAGTAAATTCTAATTGATGATGTTGTGGCAATTAATATAAATTCTGAGTCATTAATATTCAGGTACAAGTTTACGATATTAACATTTTAATTAAATTTTCTTTTCATAAATACCCACCAATCACAATTGATGAACTACATCTAGATGAATCGGTCTGGCGATTTAACTAGTAATGCTAAAATAATAAAATAATTAATTTTAATAAAATCATAGAAAATGTAAAATATAATTGATATGAAATTATTTCATTGAGAGAGGTAATTTGTTTAAATTAATATCAAACATATGAAATATTAATTGTATTTAGTAAGCAATTTATATGAAATATTATTTATAGCCGTAAATGACATAATATTTTAGGTTTAGATATATTTTGAATAACAAATTAAATATAATATCTGTGATACTAATCACAGAAACCGCTGATAACCCGATCCATAGACCTATAGTTCCTCCAAAATCATACACTAAATCAATGAACTCATAGCTCAGTTGTTCAGTGATTTGAGGCTCAAAATAGTATTTAGGAATTAAATTGATTTTTGTATAATTCAAGTCATTTCTAATTAATCTTGAATAATAATTGAACCTCTTTTCAGAACAAGAAAGGAGTTTACAGTTGTTTATAATTTCTTCAATTAATAGTGAATCTATTGTATTATTTAATGGACATTGTTCATATTTAGATGTGTTAATTATTTCTATATCAAGTTCATTTAATTCATAGTATCGAAAAGGTATGCAGGTAAATTTTCGTATTAGATTTATGTAACAACATTCTTCAACACTAAACTTTATATCATTATTTCTATTATCATAACATCTTGTTATAGGTTTGTAGTAATTATACAATTGTGAGTAAAAGTAGACATTTGTTTCACTATTTAATTGTAAATATAAATAACTTTTTTTTAAATCATTTATTTCCCAAAAATATATTAATAATAAAAATATATTTTCTGAACGATAACTGATTGTTATTTTATTTAAGCGATTATTGTTTAAATTATCAGGATCAAACAATATTTGTTGAAATTCATATGAAATGTTCTGGAAAAAATATTGACATATAAATATATTTGTTTGGAACCTAATATCCATTCGTAAAATGGATTCATCACAATTGTATCTTTCACCATTTGTTAGTTGAAAATAGCATTCAATAAAATTTTGTTTTAAATTATTGAGAATAATATTATTAAACAAATTAAATCTCTTTTCATCAATTAATTTATGATAGTATTTATTTATGTAAACATTTAACAAGATGACTTTAAGTGGTGATTCAAAGTTCGTGATTAATTCATTAAAATTACTTATATTATCATCAAACGAGGAGTACGTTTCGTTTAATATATTCAAGTTCTTATAAATGACACCGGGCACTATAGCTAAATTAATAACTGGCAAACTATATAATTGTTTTAAAATAATCTTGCTAATAGTATTGTTATTCAAATAATTGTAAAAAATGTCGTACATTTGATATGACATTAATGATAAACAAATTATTAAAAACATTTTTGTTAATATTGTTTTCAATTTGAATGTCAGGGTAATATTCATTAATGAAATTAGTTTTAAAATTATCATATTTAAGGGAATTATTAAATGAAAAGCACTGAATCCGGTGTACATTGATATGAGTCCACCCAATGATGATAAATGTGCTGTTAATGTGATTTTTGGACAATA